>NQII01006561.1:40856-120102 GCA_002778355.1 Clitarchus hookeri
ATATACCTATGAATCTGACTAGCTGTCATTGGAAAGTAGGATGCAAGAAGTCTTGTGGTTGCTGAAGAAGAGGACTACAGTGTTCTCTAATGTGTAATTGTGCAAGCAGCTGATGCACTAATAATCCGCAGAATTATTATTCAATAGAACCCTATGAAGACCCAAATTATAACCCTGACCTCGCATTGGACACTTCTGTCCAATAAATACCACTGTGAACTTCATTCCGAAGAGGTGCATTTCGGGAAACAAGCGTTTGAGCAACAACGACGCATAGTAAAACAGTTCGGATTGGGGTGGTTTTATGTGAAATTTGCATTTTTGTTTAAAAGAATAAATTATAACTAACCATATTTTGTTACACAGGACATAAAATATCTTTTGAGACTTTCAGCCCACCAGGCCGTAGGAAAAGATGCTCGGAGTTAAAGCGGTGAAAGTATTTATATAAAAATCTTTCTTTTATATTATACAGCAAACATTTTCGTTAGTACTTTACAGGATTTATATATGTCACAGCCAATATATCTATTTTCTCCAGGATATCCATCACCCTACCAGCTGGTAAACGTTTCACAATAAAATATTTTGTACTAATATTTCGTAATTATTAGCTATTACTTACATATTTAATGTAAAAATTTGTAACAACATGAAACTATTTATATATTTTATCTAATAATTGGTAATTCCTTGTAACTGATTAAAAAATAATAACAATTACGATATCATCCGTCACTGTCAGTGCTTGCATTTTGTTCACTCCCCCCACCCCCCTCTAACAATATGTATCGCTCATTNCCCCCCTCTTACAATATGTATCGCTCATTCCGCTCAGTTCTTCCGCAGTTGTTAAATTTATACTCTTACCGCATTCTAATAGTCATATCATCAATTTTATGTGACATACTACTTTTATTTTCGTATTTCTTCGATACGATGACTATAAAATGTCGAAAAGAGACTTCAGAAAAAAATGTTTTTTCACTGCTCGATTTTTTTGTTTTGTTTTCAGTGCCCAGTGATTATATTTTTGTCTTACCACATTAACAATGATATTGAAACTATAGCACGTGTTGTAATGAATACATACTTCCGCGTAAACCGCATGTCTTCACCACTCCAAAATCCGGCGCTATAAGCACATAATTGTATTCCGAGGAAAAATTTAATATGCAGACGGTTTTCCAAGATGGCAACGTATTCCCCCTATGAGATTTATTGGGACTTATAGTATGTTGATCTGAGCTGCGTTAAGACCTCTTCCGCTAATTTTCAACTTCTTTAATTACATTTCCTCAATTTAGCTTTATATTCCTATACTATTATATATCCTTGGAAACTGTGGCCTGGCAACCCCCTCAGATACGCCACTCTGTCACTCACATACTGTCAGCGTGTAACCTACGCCAGCTATACTTCCATTCTCACGAGACTGCACCCTTGCCCTTCTACGCACCATATGACGTGTCTCATTTTATTCTCGAACAGTTAAAGGTACAGGTGTCACACTTGCCCTACTTCACGACTTCCATTTCCACCACAGTTATTATTCCTTCACCCACACTCTATAGTTTTATGAAACCAATGCCTCTCCCGATCCCCTTTAACTATGGTATTCATATCTTGTATGTGCCCACCCACTTTGACTTTCTCCATTTCTGTATGATCCTACCCCAAAATATTAGCTGTATTTGAAAAACAATCTCTACCTATAACTACACATACAAAATTACTGACTGGCCTGCTTTTCACAAGCTCATTTTTAGCCTATGGATTTCCACTCGCTTACCACCTCCTATGATTTTACATTCCGTGTTAAAAAGTTAGTTTATTGTGTAATATATTAACTTAATTTTTATTCTAAGTTTATTTGTTTTTTATTTATTTATAAAATATAAAAAACTATTGAAATTTTTAAATAATGTTTTTAGTACATGTACGTATTTTTATAACATCATAAAGGCGGGTCTTTATTTCACTATGAAGTAATTAGACTACTTTCCGAGGGAAAGAAAGGCTTATGTGATCACTGTCCTGTCTGTGCGTGTATGTGTGTGTATATGAGTGTATGTATGTGTGTCTGTGCATATGCGTGTCACCTCATGTGAAACTCAACTCATGTGGGAAACCCAAAAAAAAACCTCCTAAACTTAGGGTACCGATTAATTATTTTTCGAAAAATCAATTTTTTTAATTCAGCTTTCAGTAACTTTGCGACGGTCAAATATAGGTTTTTCATAAATCTCAGTTGATTGTTAGCATTTATATCTTACCAAAACCCTCCATTATTTAATAAAAATTTTAATAATTATTACAGTTAGATTCAAAATATATTTTACTCAATCACAATGTCAAAGGTTTCAACAGTCTTTGTCTATGTCTTTTTCAGTCTCAACAGCATCATCACTACAATTTTTGCATGTAATGCCTTTACAGACTCCACAAGCGGAGATGCATGTGACCCCATTCTTCTTGCAGCTGCACCGCCGGTTGCTGCAATCCCCATGGCAGTTACGGCTCGTGAACTTAAGAAGCTCCTCAGGAGCCATGGGGTCTATTGTTGGAACTGGCTCATATCCATGTCCACCTAATTACAATCCATAGTCATTGTAGACGGATCCAGTCCCGTGTCTGCAGGTAGACTCGGAGTGAATGCTGTGCAGCAGCACCCTCTGTTGGAGGTAGAGTCTCTGGTTTGATCACTCCAGCCGCTGCCTTCTTTGAGAACATGTTGTACCGAATTTCACCCAATGCTGTATCTGGTCCGTGATAAATATACTGGATAATCACGGTACCAGCGTGAATCACTACCTACTTGGTGGCTTCTGTGTCAAGGAAGATGTTCATGTACTCATCCACGTCCCCTGCACAAAACCTGTGGAAATACATCACGTTTGTGTCAAGTATAATATGAAACGTATATACAATTATTATAAATACAATTAATATTATTATTATAATAAATAGTTTTGATATTCTAACATTCTAACTATTAGTATCATTACTACCTGTCAAATAGAGTTGTTTTCCCATGGCCAGAGATTGCGGAAACCGTATCACACCCTGTGAAGGCGTGGCAGAAGAGCAGACAGCGCATCTGTCTTTCAGAGAGAGATTTCTGGATCTTTGTGACGTCATAAGAGCCGTTTGATGTGGTTGGTGACTGCCTGAGCTATGGTACACCAGCATTACAAGCACATCTGTGTCTTCTGCGCGGACATGAAACTGGACCAATGCATAATGAACCGTGCGAAAAGACATACGAAAATTTTTAAAGAATGTGGATTCGCTTCTTTTTAAACAACCCCATCCTCTCCGAGCAACAACTAGTACAGTAGTTAATGAAGAAAAACACAAAACAAATGTTACTGACCTCAACAGAACTATCTGAAGCAGCAGACAATGCCTCTCTCACAATCGAAGTGTCAGCATCGTTGTCACACTGCTCCACAATAATGTGATGTTTTTGGAAGGTTGAAGAAAGGAGGTGGATAAGCTCGCTCTTGTTATGAGTGTTGTCCAGGAACTTCGCTCTTGGGGTCCAGTGAACCATATCCGCTCGAATTTGGAGAACACAGCAGGAATTCTTGGTACGCCGGATGTGGTCATGATCTTTTGGTGATCTGCTGTAGCCATCAAAGAACACAATAATCTTCTGAGATCGGTGGCCCAGACACTGCACGTAGCTGAGTTAATTGTCAGCGATCTCCTGCCAGGTCNAGTGAGTCAATGTGGATCTTCTTTTCGTTGACTGTGGGTATCTTTCTGAGAGATGAGAGTGCTAGAACCTTTGACATGACATCCATGGTCGATGTCACTTACTGTCCATTCATCTTTTTCTGCATATCCATCCCTACTTCAGCTGCTCTCTCAGCATTGATTGAGTCACATCCTGTGCTTGTGAAACCTGTTGAGAAAGACACAACCGAATTCTTTTCTCGATCGTTGTCTAATGGCGTGTTTTCCTCTAACCAATTCAGGACAAGCTCTACTGCACCTGCATCTCGCTTCATCTGTGTTTTGGCAAGGTCTCTGTGAAGTGGAGCGTGTATCCTGACGTCTTCCTCCATCCGCTGGTTGATCTCAGAGAAATGACTTAGGGTGAGCACCTAGCATTTGTGGGTAGAAACACTGTTTCTCATTCTCCCTCTGCTTAGTCTACCTTCTGACTTGGCTGGCTTCATTAATGTCTGCTCAATGNCGTGTATCCTGACGTCTTCCTCCATCCGCTGGTTGATCTCAGAGAAATGACTTAGGGTGAGCACCCAGCATTTGTAGGCAGAAACACCGTTTCTCATTCTCCCTCTGCTTAGTCTACCTTCTGACTTGGCTGGCTTCATTAATGTCTGCTCAATGCAGATGTCACACCAAGTGCCAGACCACTCATGGCTGGTGTCAACAAAGTTGTTATACAGATCATTTTTACACTTCAAGTGGTACATCACTTTTCCTTCCTTTAGAGCCTCCTTCATACGTTCCACAAATGCATCATTTTTGACTGCTTCTGCATGTTTCAAAAAAGGAGAGAAGCCCTATATTGTTGCCTGATTGAGCCTTTGAAATGGTGTATCCGGACCTTCGCAGATAAAGCAATTCAACGGGCGAATGACGTCCGCAACATCCATATTGCTACACTCAGATGTCCTGCAAAGTATAATTTTTATTAAATAACAATCAACTCAGATTTATGAAAAACCCATATTTGACCGTCGCAAAGTTACTGAAAGCTGAATAAAAAAATTCGATTTTTCGAAAAATAATTAATCGGTAACCTAACTTTAGGCTTTTTTTTAGGGCTTCCCACATGAGTTGAGTTTCAACATTTTAATACATGTCATTACACACCTTTGCAAACATATTGGTGAAAGAATTGCTTGGTAACAATTTAGTTTGCAGTTTTTCTTAACTTTCCCTTACTATATACCATGAAACCAATTTCGACCAAACTTTGTGTACTGAAATAATATATTACGAGCATCATACATAGAAACAAATAATTTTTTCCGGCCATTTTAGAAAATAGCGCTATACCAATAAATAAAGTTTTTATGTCATATTTCGGGAAAAAATTTACCAATTCCTATCAAATTTGGCAAACAAGTAGTACTGAGGCAAATTATATCAAGTGATATATTTTAAGCATGTGAAACACTTATTTGTAAAATGGCAGCCATATAGCAAATTTTAGCTTAGAATGCTATATCGTCGAAACCAAGCAATCAATTTCAACTAAACTTTGTATGCTGGCAGTACCTATTACAATCATGGAATTTGTCTATGGAGAGCCTCATTTATGTGTTATTTGTAAGATAACTCTACCAATAAAAATAATGATTTTATTTCATATCTCGGGAAACTATCAACCCATTCGTACACAATTTGAGAAAGAAGTTGTATTGTGGTAGGCCATAAAAATAATGGTATTTTTGAAGTTATACTTCTTTTGGCGCATTGAGGGTAAAAGTTTAGTGTGCAGCGGAAGTTACGCGCGCACAGAGTAACGATATTCGACAGTGAACGTGGTAGGGGTATGATCCAACGCGCATGCGCGTAATGTCTAGCTATATACAAACGCAAGGCACACAACATAGCAAGTGGTTATATTTAAAACCGACAGAAAATCAGTTCATGTAATAAGCAAATTGAAAAACATTTCATTTATATTAGTAATTCATTGTGTATATATATCTCATTAATTAATTTTACTTACATTCAGTTGTAAAAAATTTATTTAGTAAAAAAAAAATTGTATAATAAAATTTTGAAAGTGTTTTCATGTATTTGAGGTTAATTTTTATAAGCATTATTTTATTATGTTATACTTCTTTTGGCGCGTTGAGAGTAAAATTTTAGTGTGCAACGGAAGTGTGCATAATGTTTCTACAAAACTGTTTGTATCATATTTCAGCTATCACAAACCGCTTGTTATTCACATGCCCATTCAATCACCATCAGAAGAACCAATGGAAATAGATTAATTTAATTTTAATATATTTGACTCAGTTTTATATGACAGTGAATATTTTAATTACTTTATAACTGCAAGAAAATATTATTAATTTAATTATGTTCCTTAATCAAACCTTCATTATTTGCATTTAATGTCTTTCTCCGGGCATTTTATCGTTTTTGCCACTTACGTAAATAATTTGCATACGTAATAAATTTTATTTTAGTCACGCCAAAGAAGTATAACTTCTAACGCGCGTAAATAAGTACACGCGCCCATTTTTTTTTAAAGTAGGACACACTTATTTTTAGAATGACTGACTAAAATCATTTTAGTTATGTAGGCGATATGTACGAAACAGTGTAATATATTTTATCTTAACTTTGTATATTGGCAGTATACAATCTTCAAAATTGCTAATACATTACTTTTTTGTCCTCCATTTATAAAGATCGCCACATGAAAATTGTGGGGGTTTTATGCCATACCCCGAGGACGAATCAACCGATTCCCACCAGAAGTTACACTGGAACCTTTAAACTAATTTGTACTAAACTGTGCACACCATAAATGCTACAGAAGTCCATGTAAATTGTCATGTTTTAAATGGGTCAGACAACGATGTTAAAAATGGCAGTTTCATAAATCATTGAATTGTTTAATACATATGTCAAAATTACCTAAATGATAATCAAAATTTGTATGTTAACAGTATACATAAGAAGCATCGAATATAGAGCATCTTTTTCTGCAATTTTGTACGATAGCATCAAATAATAAAATTAAGTTAACTTTGTCATATCGCAGGGACCAAACACCCGATTTCCATCTAATTCTTCACACAAGTAGCGCTACGGTAGGCCATGTAAACGCACATGTTATATGTGGCTCAGTCAATTATTTTCAAAATAAAGGCCCTGTAAATATTTTAGGTTAGTAAACCATATTATTCCAAAAAGTAGATTGATTAAATCCGAAGTTGATGCTCCGAATCAGACCTCCGTAAGTCAGTGGATTGCACGCTTGCTCATGGTACGAGATTTTCTGGGTTAAAATCCAGGGTAAGAAGTCTGTGCATTTGTAATTGTTTCACTACTGTTGCATAAGTTTCTCGTTTCATTTATAAAGTTGTTGCTTTCAAAGAGCAATTTTCAAAGGGTCATTCCTGCCAACTGAGCTTTAAAGAATTATTAAAAAATTTGTTGCAGCCATTTTGAGGAAAGTAGACTCAATACTTATATCCGTAACTTCTGGTTTTTTTCCCTAATCTAGTTAGTTGTGGCGCAAATTGTAACTTCTTATTACTAATGTTTTTATTGAAGTGAACATTTTATTCAGGCACATGGTTTAAAGGAATGAAAATCATGTTAATTAGATCTATAAATTTCAGCAATTTTAAAATATGGCCCTAATCATATTAATTTACAGTAATGTTAGACTATTCTTTCTGTGTGGCAGACGGGTTTTCCTTTCAAGTCCAGATTTCTCTGCTTCTGAATAAATTATTTCAGAGAAAATATGTCTTTGTCACAAAAAATGGAAAATTATTTTCTTCTGTTACCAGAAGTCTTGAATTTAAAGACCGAATTACCAAAAAAAATTGCCCCAACATAAAACGACGCAGCAGCGCTTCAAGGCCAAAGGAATCTCTTCGTCGACTGCCTCCTGGAGGCGCCTGCGCATATGTTGTATCACGAATACCAGGCGGAACACTGTAATAACAAAGCTTCTCTCTTACGCATAAAGACATTCAATAACCATCCCGCCTGCCTTCTGCAAGCGACAGTGCTGCGTCGAGCATTGCCGGCCATCTCTGGTAGCTCTAGTCCCTATGTCAGATCCACATTACACTTTTAATATGTACATTCAATCATGACAACGTTCGGCTGTTCGATATGAACAGAAATGTTTTTTCTGTAACATTCATAAACGAGATATAATTAAGCACTGAAAATTTCTTATCACCCGTACCATTTTACAGCCGGCCTCATCCGGTGTCTAGTCGCGATTACTGGCTGTGCGTTGCAAGATAGTTGCTAAGCAAATGATTCTATTATGCTGTCATTGTTTCACCAGACCAATGAATCAACATCTTGCCGGTGGATTAGCATTTGCCATCTTCAAGGTTAACATGGCGTGCCCTGGTTTCCTTTTGCCAAAAGTAGGAGGTAAGCACAAAACTCTTAATGTTCCGTCAACATCGAGGTCATCAGAGAAGGAGCACGTGTCTCAGAAAACCATGGAAAACCGAAGTCAGGATGGCCGGACCGAGAATCGTACCCATCTCCAATAACAGTATGATGCTACCCACACGGAACTTATTTATTTGGTATATTTTCTTCGCGTTACTTAATATGATTTGCGAAAAGTCAACTTTCTTATGTTCCAAACAATTCCGTAGTTTCACTTGGGTTCAAATATTTAAAAAAATATTATATCATGTTGAGTGATTAGTTAACTGCAACCCGTCTATAGTGCCGATGTTGACCATGTGACACTGTGGAGTTATCGAGAGACATAAATAAGTTAGTACCACGTCAGTTCTTTCTATGGTGTGCATGATGCAAGGAGATACCATTTCCATTGAAAAACAATTCAACATTCAAATTTTAAAAACATATAAAACGCTCTTTTGAAATAATAATTTCAACATTACTTCAAACAGATTTGAAATGCAGCTATTGTTTGTCTGAAATTGACTTCATAGGTATACTGCTGCAAGCCATAAATGTGTAAATAATCGGTGGCATTCTTTCGTGAACTAGTAGTCTTCTGTTTTTAAAATGTCTACGTGGTACTCGTTATTATGCAATTATGCAAGACACCACAATGTTAAAATATTTGGAGACTAGCTTCTTATTAAATTGTTCTTTTTGTAAAGGAAAGCCCCGTACCTACCACTGTAAAAGGGTACCTAAAAACCCAATTCCCTAGCTAATTAAAGTTGTTTGGTTTCTGTATAGACTGGTTTATTAAATATATAAAATTAGGTATCCACAAATTTAAACATTACTAGCATTTCCATTTCCACACCTAATGTTGTTTTTCTGCTAGTCTTACACTCAGGCTACACATTATAGCTCATATTAATACAGCAAGATATTTTTGGTCCGAATACAGCAATGTTAACACGTTAAAAATATGGCCAAAAATTTATCTTATCAGCAGAGCATTTATAACGTTATACTAAGAATAATCAATCTTAAAGATATTGTCTTTCAACACTTTCCCAAATAGCAACTTATGTTTGTGATACATCTTAATTTTTGTTATTTTTGGGTGAATTAAAATCTAAGCGTTTGGTTTATAATGTTCTTACACAAAAGCTGAATTTACAGGAATGTAATATCATGCCGTACTAAGGTATTCTGTGGTGCCTTTTTTTTGCTTTGTATTGGACGCTTTTCTTTTATCGTAGTATTTTTTTTAACGTAAAAGAATGTCGTGCCGTAAGATAATAACTACAGTCGGCAGGACACGTACGTATATTGTAATCAACAACACGAGAAAATAATTGCCACGTGTGAGACAATGTTATCTAACACTACTAGTTCCTGTAAACTAAAGAAACACATCGGAATTTGTGAATGTTTACAAACAGAAAAAACATATTTCATCTGGACAAATGTATTGGAACATGTGCATTGCAACGAATTCGAAAGTTTGTTATGCGTTCTTCTATGAACTTAAAGGATTTATTTTGGTCATTAAGAGGACGTATGTATCTCTTTGTTATATCTCAGCTGATATTTCCCCGTTCTTGCAGAAGAATGTCCTTCAGATGTGCTTTCGACCTGCATGATGTGGTGTTCCCTCACATGGTCTTCAAGTCCATTTCGTATGTGTTCAACGGGATGGCAGTCGTGGGATTGCAAGATGTGTGATGTACTGCACACATTCCATAGCCGGACAATTGTTGACGTATGCTTTGGATCGTTGTTCTGTTGGAAATAATAGTTGTTTCCTAAGCCCAACTTCCCGGCACTGTTCTTGAGATTGTCCTGCAAGACGGTCTTATACTGAAACCTATCCATGTTGACACCTACAAATACAATATTACCAACATAATTAGAAGCTATACAGCCTCCCACCATCAGCCTTCCACCCCTATGTTTCACACTACTGAACATGTTATTCGGGTCCCATTCAGTATTGGCCTTTCGCCACACATGTATCCTCCTATCATTGTGATATATCTGAAATGTAATTTCATCTGACCAGAGGTCTCTATACAAGAAGTCGGTACTTTTCATTGTATAATCGATCGCAAACTGTAAACGTTTCTTCTGATTAATCGTATATACAACTGGCCTTCTGGCATTATACCCATTATTATTTAGGATGCTCTGGACAGTCCTAACGGGAACTTTTTAACCTAGGTTTTCCTACAACTGAGCTGTAATAGCCGATGCAGTAGAAATTTGATTTTTCTTCACATGACCCACTATTGTACGCAGTACCGCGTGGAACTTCTTATGTCACTGAACGATGTAAAATACTGTTGCTCGAATTCGATTTACTGAATATGCAGTCTCTGCATACATTTTGCCCTGTTAGAATAAAGTACTATGTTTCGAACATCTAGCGAGGTCGCCGCACTTTTACGTCCTTTGATGCCTGTATTGCTATTGATGGAGGAATGACAAGAAGCACTATGTCTCACTGGAGTGGACAATACATTCTGAGCACCTCACTCGTGGCAGACAACTAACGCCGTCACTTTCTACTTACATAAGGACGCCCCTTATACAATACTTTTCTCCTAGCAGCACCCGGTCATCTGGTACACTTTTGGAGGTTGTGCCCGATTGGAAGCAGGTTTTGGGAAATCCTTCTCGATACATGTAGTGTAGCAAAGCTTTCCTTTACCGAATCGAGTAGATCCTCTTCCACAAACATTTGTGCATCAACCTGTCTAAGTCCAATGCCTAGTACTCACTCGTCCACTAACAGAAAGCAACATTTAATAAGTGATCACGTGCTTAAGACAATGGTCGAGCAAAAAAGAAACCTTGACAAGGCAGGGCCAATGTTTTTGTATGCTGCGAATGTAACTTTTAATGTTGCTGAACTTGATAAATTCAAGGATATGTTCCAGATATTAAAACTTGGCTAAAAACCACCAGCAGCGAAATATATTGGTTGGAAAGATTTTTGGATGATGCTGCTCATCAAACAGAGCTACATCTGGTACAAAAAGTACATAATTTCAGTTTATCAGTAACATTGGATGGATGGTCAAACATTAAGAATGACCCAATTCAATCCGTCACGATCTATACAGGGACAGAAAGTTACCTCCTTAAAGTCTGTGATGAAGGGTCACAGAAAAAAAAACCGTCTGAGCAGTGTGCAACAACTACAGAGACGGCAATGAAAGAATACCAAGAAAACTTATACAACAGCATCTTTGCATTACTGATAATGAGAATCAAATAAGCAAAATTTAGTTGAGAAAGACGTATCTCTTAAAATAGTTATGTATATTGTGGAAGTGCAAAAGTATTTTCGACATGTTCATCAAGCAAATGGGTGACTTCTGGAGAAAGATTGTGTGATGCCATAGTTGCCAAATGAAACACGATGGAACTCTAATGCTTACTATTGAAAATCATTTGTGACAAATTACAACAGATACAGATAAATCGCATCTGAAAATGCCCAAGCCTTTCATCAAAATTTTGCAAAGATCTTAAACAACATGGAAATTTGCCTCGAAGCGGTATATCTTGAGAACATGTAGTTGCAAATGCACTGGACATGCTTTAGAAAGAATCATGTATTTCAGAGGCAGTTGAAATATGGCTCGACCTACTATCTTCTGATGTTCTGGAGCCTTACCATCACAACTTCAAGAAAAGTTTGAAACAGGCAATCCAACCACCACATATCCTCGCATACCTTATGGATCCAAAATTCAGAGGACAGCATTGAAGTGACGAACAAGGACACTCCGCAGAAATGTGGTTAACTGAACACCATCCTGGACTTTTGCCTGGCGGCATTGCCTTCAAGATAAGTCACCTTGACTATTACCCTTATTTTATTATGCAAGTATATACTGTGCAAGAGATTTCCTCGCTAAAATTGTTGTAGATCAGGGAAACAAAGAATGAAAGAAAATTTCTAAGTTTATCGTTGGCTTTTTTTTTTTCATATTTTCCTTTGCTTGCATTCTGCACCAGCTTATTCTGCTTCAATTTAGAGATACTTCTCTTCATTTGGCTGGTTTGGAGCACGTTACAAAATCGTTTAAGAGTTGATAAAGTAACCAAACTATTTAAACTGTATCGTGATTTACGAGCAAATTTCCCACAGATTGACTAAATTAATGATATTTAATGTCAATTTGGTGTACGTATTGGAAGTAACGGACTTCTGAGCAGTATATTACTGGAATACCAATCACAATTGACCGAGAGATAAAAGTAGACTTTAAACTTGCTGATTTGTGAGAATGAGACTGATGCAGTATGAATTTATGGCACTTGTAAATGCTTAGCATTTATTTCAATGCCTTTTTTAGCCTACTTATGGGATCACTTTCCTGTATGTGTCTTAGTGTGTATGTATGTGTGTGTTGTGTGCGCCTTAGCATGGGTGTCCCCCCTTCAATTTTTGAACTTGTGAACCGAATCTCACTAAACTCAGTAAAAATATAGTAATACATGAGGACACCTGTATTGTATAGTTTTCGACCACGCCGGAAAATTACTTTCAAAATGGCTGCCATTTTAAAATGAGGTTGATGTGATATTTCGGAAACCATTCATCCAATTTAAACCAAATTTTGTATGCCGACAGCGCAAGGTGTAAGCTGTAAGCATTTGCTCTGTCATTTTCGAAGAAAACCACTACATGAAAAAATACAGCTTATATGCTAATTCTCAAAAACTTAAAATAAATTTTCCCTCAAATTTGGCACGTAAGTCATACTTTGATAGGCCATGTAAATATATGTAATTGAACTAAATTTGATACTTATTTTCAAAATGGTGGCCATACAAATGTATTTGTTTTTATTTTCGTATAACTACGATACCATTGACCAATTTCAACCAAATTTTGTATGTTGACGATATCTATTACAAGCATCATATAAGCCAATTAACTACTTTTGTCAGCCATTTTGTAAGATAGCGCCTTCATGAAATGAGGTTATTTTGCAATACCTCTGGAAACAATTGACAGATTCCAACAAGATTTGTTAAAAAAGTTGTACTGTGGCAATTGATATGTACAAAACATTTCAAGTATGTCACGCACATGTTTTCAAAATGGTGGTCATCCAGTTATTTTAGCATAGTATGATATAATTTCTTAACCATTTAATTAATTCCAAATTAACTTTGTATGCTAGGAGAATATAACATCAAATATGTCTAGATGGAGCCCCTTTCAAACCCTCTTTTGTGTGATAGTGCCAAAGAATTAAACATAAGTTTTTTGTTATATCTCTGGAAACAACTAACTGACTCCTATCAAATATAGCAAACAAGTAGTTCTACTTTAGGTAATGTTAACTGACATGTTTTAGGTATGTCATAGATGTGGTTTTTTAAAATGGCAACCATAGAGCTATTTTAGTATTAGATGTTAAATCACCGAAACCATGTAATTAATTCCAATAAAACTTACTATACTGGCTGTATATATTAAAACTTTAAAATATGACCACACAAAATCTCTTTTCCCCGCCATTTTGTAAAATAGTATCTCACATAAAATTAAAATTATCTGATCTCCGAAAAAACAACAGACTTAAACCAAATTTGGCAAACAAGTAGCACTATGGCTGGCCATGTAACCCTTATATACCTTATAAGGATTAGACACACATATTTTCAAAATTGCAGCTATATAAACATTTAAGTTTAAAATTATTTATATACGAAACTACAAAAACAAAATTCAACTTTTATTTGTCTGCTGACAGTATCAGTTACTTCCATCAAAATTTTCCATGCAAATTCTCATTTCTCCGCCATTTGGGAAGACAGCCACAAATTAAATACTAAGGTTTTTATGCCATGTCTCGGGAAACAATCAACCGATTTCATTGAAATTTTGCGAAGTAGTTGTACTGTGGTAAGCCATATTAAATTATATGTTTTAAGTGTGTGAGTTTCATATTTCTGAATGGCGCCTATACAAGCATTTTAGTTTAGTGTGCTACATCTACAAAACTACGTACAAAATTTAAATTTAACTTTGTTTATTGTATCCATGACAATCATGGAATGGGCTAATAGACAGACTTTTTGTTATCCATTTATGAAAATCGTCATATTAACAATGGAGGTTTTATACCATATCTCGAGCATTAATCAACCCATTCATACTAATATTTCATTCAAGTATTGCTACAGTAGGGTATGTAAATTAACATGTATTATGTGTGCAGGCATGTTTTAATAGGGTTTATATGAATACTTTATGTCTTTGTTATATCTATAAAAGATTCAAAAAAATTAAATCAAATTTTATATGCAAACAGTAATTAGAAGCATTATTTATGCATTCAGAAATCCTCTTTTGCAGGATTATTTGCAAAGTAGTGTCAGGTGAGTAACGTGAACATTTTGCCATATTTCCGGAATAATTCAACTAATTTCCACACAATTTTGTACACCTACAGAAGGCCACGTAATGTTAAATGATTAAAATGGGGCCAAACAATGATTTTGAAAATGGCTGCGATATAACAACTTTATGTTTGGCATATTATATTTAACAATTTAAACATTTCAATCAAACATTTTATGCCGACAGCATCTATTAAAGACATCGTTTACAGAGCCTCTGTTTAAGCAATTTTGTAAGATATACCCTGATTAAGAAAATAAGGTTGTTATGACATTTCTCGGAGACCAATCAACCTATTTCAACCACATTTTTAATACAGTTATTTAAAAAATGGTGGCCATGTAATGATTTAAGGTTTGTGAACCCTATCATTTAAAACGTTTGACTGATTACATCTGAAGTTGATGCACCGAATCCTACCTCCGCGATGCAGTTGGTTGCAAGATCTCCTAATTGTACGAGTTTTTCTGAATTAGAATCCTTGGTAAGTCACTCGTGTATTTTAATTGTCTTTCTACTGTCTCACTTGTTTCTGGTTTCATTTCTAAGGATATCGCTGTCAATGAGACGTCAACTTACCTACCATCTAATCTTTCAAGCATTTTACTAAAATTTATTTGCAGCAGAGTAGAGGAAAGTGGGCTCATTAGTTATCAGCCCTTCTCGTTCCCTCACAAAAAATTTAGCAGAAAAAAAAAAAAAGTGTTTTTTCCAATATTTATTTACAATAAATTAAATTGAGATTCTAAAAACAGGCATTTGATTAAATAAATTAAATATAAGTGTTCAGGTAAACCCGAAAAAACCCTAGGAATTTGTATTAAAATACAAGTAGGGTGTTCTTAAAAAAAAACAGTATTTTTCCTAACCCTGTTTGAAAGTCAATCAAAGAGTAGCTACTGCGTGGGGTGTGAGTTGAGAGAGCAGGGAATCAGTATATTTACATGTGGTTTTCTCTGCAATACAGCGGAAGTCAGCGTTCAATACATGACATTCTGATACTGAAATAATCGGTAACCAGCATCTAACACTTTCTGCGTTCCTCTAATGTGAACTCATCTGTACACAGTTTCATGTTTAAGGGGTTTATAGAATTTAAAAAAAAGCATTAAGAATTAATCAGTAAGTAGAGGGTTCCAAAAATGTACAAAATAAAGTTGTTACTGCCTAAGTTCCACCAAATGAAAAGGAAGTTTTAGTGTGTTATTTGCAAGCAAACCAAAAATATACTTTCATTTAATAATATCTCTTGCAGTCTATAATTGTATTTAGCAGCAGGGCGACAGAAATAATGTTCTTTATTTATATAAAAAAATTAAAATATGAATTAATATTGACGCTACTACGCCCCATGTCAGGGCGCCATTTTAACTTGACGGCGCAACTGTTGTGCGCCAATTAAACTTGACACTAGTCCCCACCTGTGGCACACAGCGTGGTTCGTAGGGTCGGAATTAATTCCTCCAGGCACAGACTATAAGGTGCCTTGAAGGTTTGAGGGTGTATCAATAAGGTAGACTTTTGGTGTTTCATTTTGAAGGATGGATATATTGTCTCGAGTTATAAAAAACATACAGAAACACTTCCGAGGTGTGGTACTCTAATTTGGCTAACTAGTCTTAACGGGGGGTGACGTCGTGGAGGAGGGGGGGCATCTCTTGACGGCGACTTGATACTTAACTACTCTGCTGTTGGTGCTGGTATGTAGTCGGCCACGGGTGAGCTCCGGCGATGGGGCGGCCTTGGCAAAGACCAGTGTTTGGTGCAGTCTCACTAACTGTTCTACTGATGTCCTGACGTGGTCAGGGGTCCGATCCCTCGGCCGCCTTCGGAGTGGCTGACCTCTCTCCGTGCGGTACTGGCGAACTGACAGATGGTATACTGAGTACTGCTCTGCTCTCTCTGCGCGGAGATATGCAACTCATGATCTGTCTCAGCATGGTAATAATTGACTGAAGATCCCACCTTCCAAAAAAGGAGGCTTATATCCTTTCTAGCCTCCCTCCCCAATTGTTGGCATGTGGCGCCTTGTTGGAAGAAGGGGGGAGGTGTTTGCCTTCAGTACAAAGCCCTTCAGCCACGTGACATTGTTCATGAAGGAGGGGCGGGGGAAGTCGTGATGTTGCCCCTTGAATTTACCATCCCAGCTTATTCTTTCGAGGTGCATGTCCACACAGTCCCATGGTTAGCTAAGGGGGGGAGGGTGTTCTCGGCACCACTTTGCAGCTGTTAAGCTATTTCTGGGTGTGTATATTTTGACTTTAGGCGAACTGCGTCTCTCTCGTGATATCTCGGCGCTCATCAAATCTCATGGGCTTGCTAGGGGCGTAGTGGGTGGGTGGGTGAGGAAGGGAGGCCTACGCAGCAACGACACATGTCAAGCTTCGAAGCGCGTTCCTACCTCTGCTTGACCTTTCTCTGAGGTGTTTCCGACCGACAGGTGTCTCTCTAAGTCCCTACACTGGTTATGCGGGCGGGGTGTTTGGTTGGCGTGACAGCACCGCCCTAATACCTAATTACATCACACGTCAATATAAATATACGCTCCTTTCTGGTTGGCTAAACTTAATATTTGTATGTTGATTTTTCTAGTTTCCAGTTTTTCTTGCTGCGAAACTTAAACAAGTAATTAATCGCAATGTTATTGTGCATAAGTACATACTTATATTTAATCCAAGGTGGGGACATTTTTTGAAGTACTACTTAATGTTTAATGAGCCTCCATTGTTGTCACATGGGCCACATTGTTAGCAGTTGTGTCTATTCTAATTTTAAAATAACAATTAAATATTTCGATGTAAAACTTTTGTCATCACAGAAATGAAAGTCAACATTCCCTTG
The DNA here is from genome assembly GCA_002778355.1 of Clitarchus hookeri. Taxonomy (NCBI): domain Eukaryota; kingdom Metazoa; phylum Arthropoda; class Insecta; order Phasmatodea; family Phasmatidae; genus Clitarchus; species Clitarchus hookeri. Next base: position 58,237 of record NQII01006561.1, read on the forward strand.
CCAGATCATAAACTTGGTTATTTAAACATAAATATGGTATTCGAAAAGTGCCAAGGTCAGCAAAGAGCACTGTATTTATCCTTCTGTAAAAAAAAAGTGTTTAAAACTATACCTTCAATAATACACATTTTCTGAACATATTGATGTTTCAAAAAATATTAGTCACCTCTTTAAATTCTGAGGAAAGAGAAGAAACGCGGCGCTTGTTTATGCCATTCTCAATAGTCGCGATGCTCCTTATGGCTGAATGAGACCACCTTGACGCTGTTAAAGTTGTTCAATGAGGACTGGTTCCTTCCTTTGTGTGGACGCCTTCAGAGTGTAGGCGTGGCTCTCACTGTGAACTAGGCCAGTGTGCGTAAGCACGTGGTCCGGTGTTCCAGACTCGGTGGCTGATTGCGGGCCCATTACACTGGACACGCTCTGCACACGATGATTCCTTGGAAAAACACTCGCTGGGCGCGCAGCTGCAATATCCATTACGTACAGCATGATGAGAAGCGAGTGTTGTTTTTTACGTCCACCAGTCGGCGCGATCGCCATCTTTGCTGCTTGCTTTCAACATTTTTCACATCATTCGTTTAGCGTGCATATTAAACGCACTGAACGTCTGTGGTGTGCCCGCATACCGTAGCCATAATTTGTTTTTATCTTTAATTATTAAATATAAATGAAAAACAGATGCGAAGTGACACGATCCATGCACATGTCAGGAACCAACCGTCACCCCTCCATGAAAATATGCAACATCAATTAACTACAGCTATGGTAGGCGAAAGCTATTTATGTGACAGGAAGCTTATTTCCAAATAAACTTAATTAATTATATTTAATAATTAATTTGCTTAGTTAATTTAGTTTTCGCAATTTCGTGCTAAATTGTTTGCGAGACAAAAAAGCCTTCATAACTCTCAAATACATCAGTAACAGTAAAATTGCTTTTAAGTCACCTAACCCAACAATTATTCACGAATTCATTTCATCAAAGCTATTGAAATGACTCTGTTATACTTTAATATCAGAAACTTGCGATTTGAATAAAGTAAATAATGTAGTTCCCTTTGTTTTTTTAATATTGTAGTTGTAATATCCATGTGTCTGATATTTTGGGAACAAAAAAAATCATATAAATTTTTTACTGTGATAGTAGATCAAATTATAGGAAACTCTTTATTAGCTTGAGTTCATTGCGACTCTCTGTGTCTAAAACAAAAACAAATGCTATATTTTCCATAAAATTAAATAATAGCCTCTTGTATCATCTTCCTCTTGCACAGCACTTCTCGAGTATATTTTGTTCAAATGGGTATCAAGAGGCATACTTTTTGTAATAATTTCAAATTCATGTCCAAAATCTAGCAAAATAAAATTCTGATGAAAACCGAATAAGAGTGATATTGGCACTAAATATGTAACATTTTTTAATGAAAAGATAATATACTATACGTCAGTGGTACTCATCAATGTATGCTTTTATCCGTGATTACTATTCAATTTTAATAACTATATTTCTTTTCAGTTAAAAGAAACACTATGTAATTTTTACCCACCGTTTCTCTAGCGCAAAAAAACATATTGTAATAATTATTTTAAACATATTAATTTTTCCATGTAGGGAAAGTCGTCAGTTTAATGCGGGAATTTTGACCACGTGGCAGCTTGGATACTGGACCAGCGTCAATTGGTTATTTTAACGTCCCACACTCTAAGAAACTATTAGCAAATTTTCGTATCAGTGCATACGTGGTACCGTTCCTACATTGGCCTAGGGAAGAGCGGAATAAGGGGAGTATCCTACATTTGCAGCCTGACATGTGGTATTATTTCCATTACAGTTTAGGAAGTTCACTGGATTAGTTTCTATCTTGACGTCCACCGTTAGCCCGGCATTCGAAGCCGGGATCCCGTGGTTTGGAAGTTACGCCTTAGCGAACTGGTGCCATATTGGACTTGCCGCGTGTGAGCACCTGTTGCGACAAGAGTGACAGCCACAGCGCCGACGACGAAATGGGTAAGTTGAGAGCTCACCAACACTAAGCGGAACACACCATCATGCTTCCTGCCGGCATTATTAAGTTTTTCAGCAAATTGACTGACATCTCGTGATGGAAACATATACTAATATATTGGTAATAAAATGCCTTTGCTCATATGACACAATGAAAGGAGTGTAATGTTTACAAAAATCTCTGAAAATTCAGACATAAGAAAATGCAACAACAAACCGTAAAATATCTAGATGTGAGCAAAACTGTATAAGTTCACTTGCTGTCATATCAGAATAAAGTGATTCATTAGCTCACCTACATTAATTAAAGACGTCCAAATCCAACAAAATTTTACCTCGAGAGTGCGGATGTCAAACTAACCTGGATAGCGAGTGAATTACTATTTTCCCATCTTAATTTTACCTAGGATATCTATTGAAGTAGCAAGCACATTGTTTCGTTTTTTCCCCTCAAGATTTCCCTATCTTCACATCTCTTTGCCACAATTACATTATATTTACGATAACGACTGAAAAAAACGTGACTATGCAATAACGAAGTACAATTTTCTTAAAAAGTCGTGATTATGTAAGCAGCAAGAAATAGGCCATTCACCATCAGGGACTGGGAGTTGCGGTTCCGCAGTGCCATGGCGGCCATCTTGGATGAGACCCCGAAACCTCAACCTTTGTCATTCCTCGTTAGCAGCGTCCATCTTGTTTTTCCTTCGGAATTTCCCTTTCTTCCCTTGGAACTTCCGTTATCATCGAAATCCCAACATGCTGCTCATTCATTCCACCTGGTTTTTTCATGCTGTGGCATTACCGTTTTATTTTTTTCCTGCTCTGTAATTTATTCAAATTATCTCATTCCTTCCTGTCTCTCTTTCCAGGCCTTTTCTCTCTCGCCTGCTATCTATCCCTTGGTTTTTTCGTATTCCTTGTGGCCTTCTTTTTATCTCTTTCTTTTTATCATTCCTTTTTACCACCCACCTCTTTTCTATCTCTCTTGCTTTTTAAGTCCCCCATCTTTAATTCCCGCGCATGCCAGCAGTCGTCTGCTGTTGGCGGCCATTTTTAATTCTCACGCCCACCACCAGAGTGTGTGTGAGTTAGGTTCTGCTGTTTGCGGCTATGAGCGCTCGTATCGGTGATGGTAATCACGCTGCTTGCAGGGCCGCGCTAGCATCTGGGAAGTTTAGTTCTATCGGTGGTCGTTAGGAGCACTGGATTTTTTTGTTGGTTGCTATTTCCGAACTCGTAAAATATTGNGTTTAGTTCTATCGGTGGTCGTTAGGAGCACTGGATTTTTTTGTTGGTTGCTATTTCCGAACTCGTAAAATATTGAAGTCGCAAGGGTCCGTTCCGGCACCACTCGAGTCACCAGCCGAGCATCATGACCATAAGACTTTGGCGACATCTAGGAGAGGAGGGTGGTTAATGTCGAATATAAATAGATATTGCCTACCCGTCATTTAGAAAAAAAATTTGGGCAGGCCGCGACTTTATTTAAAGTTGCAAAGTACTATAAAAAAAATTGTATATGAAAAATAATGTCATTCTGCCAATTATTTAAATATATATAATATATATAAATTTTGGGCAGGTAGCGACTTTATTTGATAGTTATATATAAAAAAATTGTAGCTCTTGTACACACAGGCAACCAATTACAAATACATTTACATGTAACAAGCATCTTTACAGAAACAATTGCGCAGCGACGTACATGTGCGGCGATCATGCGCGTGCGCTTCTGTATCAGATTGTCTGTGCGGCACGGAGCGAAGCCGACCGCACGCCCTTAAATGACACGTCACGCAAGATAGCTGCGCGCACGTCAAGTACGCCTTAAGCCCTCTTATTAGCATAGTTGTCTGTAATTTCCGAACTGTTAAGATTCGGCCACGAAATTCACATACTAGGCATCACCCACGACGTAAATTAAGGCAGTTATACATACAAATGAGTCGCAAAGTTACCGTTGCATGTAGGAATTGAGTGTCTGAAGTAGCTCACATACGCATCGGCCTGCACGAACTTTACAATCGCTCACCGCCACCCTTATCGTCTGCTACCGCAGGTGTCTTGGATCTCCCTCAGCGACAGCCAGCTTCACTTCGGCCACTGACAGCCAGACTGTATATAAATGTGAAAATGTAGACATAAATAAACTTTAGCACGGGTACTATGCGACAAAATCAAGGTATATACAAATGCGCTGCGAGCATGATGTACAAAGTCTCGGGTAAGGTTAATATACATTCATAGTAATATAAACAAACACAGTCTGTCGAACACAAGGGCCAATGGCCCGAGGGATTGGTAGCATGTTTAACCCTTAACAACCAGCCATACATTGAAGAAAATAAAGGGGTGTACAATTGCATCGAAAACAATGCATATGTGGTCGCAGGTTACATGAAAACATAAACGCGTTTTTACAAATAAACACCGTCATCTCAACAGGAGTGTTGGGGGGAACAGAATGTAAAATATATAAAACCGGCCTGTACATGAGAAATCAGTCTTGTAACAAACAATATAGGACTGACATATATGCAAGTATATCACGACCATGATGTCATAAAGTCACGATGTATATACATACCCAATGGAGCCACAGACCATAATAGCGATATCAGTGTTGCTATTGGGCAAAGTTTAGTAAAATCTAGAATGCTTGGCGGGAAGAGAAAGAATGAATGATCACAACGAACTACCTCAAAATGACTACAATACGTCAAGTGCGCTACATGTTGCGCGACTTGTGAAGACTGTGTTCCTTTGCTTGCAAACAAATAGAAAAAAAAATATTGTAAAAACAAATAGTTATTAGCATTTACCTGCCAATGCATACTGCGCGAGCATCGAGCACTGTACTTCACATTAGTATAATTACATACTTTTGTGAAGCCGAGAAGCACAGGAGCGATAAGGACAACACTGCTTGCCAGACCTCAACCACCGCCGGAACCAGAACTACAAATACTGCTAAGTACCAGCGTCGTCGCTCAAGGAATATTCTCCTCCCCCCCCCTCCTGTTTCAATTAATTAACCACCAACGACGTCGGCTCACAACTTGCAGGGAACAGTCACAGGGTCTGTAAAATAAGTGTTTTTTTTTCGGGAAAATAAAAACCTTTTAAGACCAAGACCTTATGAAGTTATTGTTTACTACCCCTATCCAACATCCAAGGCCCCTTAGTCTGCGCCAGAAAGGTAAATCGTGCCCTACGGACCACACTGTATACCACAGGTGGAGAGTAGCATCACTGTAATAGTTATTCTCATTCATTAATAAGCCACGGAACATTATTTAATATTGAAGAGGTCGGCACACCCCACCTCCTGACGTCTTCATAGTGCAGTGTCTCGGCGACAAAGACGCCGTCCACCGCTCTTCCTGCTTTCATATCGCACGCGTGTTGACTTACAAACGGCCACGCCTTCTGACCGTTGGAGGGGATTCCTTGTGTTGAGGTTCATGCGCTCATGGCTCCAGTCCCAATTACTGGTCATATGTTTGAGAATGTGATGAGACTAGCAAGGCCTGATTCTAAGAATTTAACAATATGATCAATTTGAACCAAATTTGTCGTAAAGGCAGTATATTATTAGAACCTTACATACACTTGTTTTGACAGCTCCCATCTGTAATATTTAGAATATTATATTACATAAGATAATTAAGTCGTTATAAAGTTGTTCGTGAACTTTTCAACATAATTTCAAAACATTTAAAGAAATTCTATCAAAACTTTAAAGAAGATAATATTCTACCAGACTTTTATTCTCAATATGTCTGACCTGGCACACTTAAATTGTCAAATGTCATATCTATAGGCACGTTGTGTGTTATGGCAACACTCAAGAACATGATTAAATTCCATTATTAATAATTTACTAATTACTACAATAAGCAATACAGGGTGCATACTTGTCCAGCAACCTCTTGTTACAGAAAAGAATAAATTGTGTTCCTTAAATGTACATACGTTTATTATATAATAACAGCCAATAAATACCCATGGATAACACTTTTTTCTGTTCACTACACGCTACCCCCTAAATTTCCTAATGACGGGTAAATGTTATCACCCACCAAATGTTTACACCCGGGATATATCAATTCTGGCTATAACTTTCTTTACGAATGTGTTGTTTAATCTCACGCAGTTTATTACTTTTTGAAAATAACTAAATTGAATTCTCTTATTTTCAAGGGCGTCTTTCTCTCTTAATAATCGCGTTTGATCATAATTCGTATATTGTTTACTTTCTCATTTTTGTAATAAATCATTTCAGAAAGTTATTACCTGCACTGATTTTCAGTTGATTCCGCCGATTCTCATGTATGTACGAACTTAGTAACTGGATTAGCGTTACATTAACTTATACCATAGAGTTTTTAGGTTCTTCACAATTAAATTAAGTACGTGTGTAAGTCAACGTTTTGCCATTTACAGTTTCACGACCAAACATTATACATCTGAAAATATTAAATTAATTATTTTTTTAAGAAACGAACAGTAATGATTATTCATTATGCAGCTTCTTAAATAATACAAGTCAAATGATTCTAAAAAATTAGATTTAACTTTATGACATATGCAACTGTCACATTTGTTTGCAAGCAAAGCGAAGGAAATGCTTTACACACGTCACACGATGGCGAAAAAGTTTAGTTACCAAAATATCAGCATTGAGCCTTACAACCTTAGTCGAATAAACGTTAACGTAAGCATCGGTATACGGGCGTAGAGAAGTTGACGATATTCTGAAAGGCAGGTGATAACTACGCTTGTTTCCACCACATACAGGATGTTTCAGTAAAATAGTGCACAAATGAAACTGGGACTAGTAGCCGCACCACAGAGTGCTTTGACTCTGGGAACATGTGGTCCGCGGAGCCAGCGAACATGTCTAACACGAATACAGGTGTCCCTATTGGTCACGTGTGCGTGGATTATTGACATTGCGTGCATACACTGTTGACAGGTAGTACTGTACAGGACGTATCAGTTTGTAGCTCACAATAAAGTTGCTGAAAGTGACGGCCACCTACCTCAACGCAAGCATGACAACGGCGTTCTAGATCCTACCCCATCCGTTCAAATATCCCATTAGTTTGTGGTCTTTCGTGGATACACGCGTAAACTGTGTTAATGTAGGGACGACAGAGCCACATTGCAGACGATAGGTGAACCTCACATACTACCTGGGTCACCCAGAAGTTCACGCTCATATCTCCTTTAGCTGGCCTCCTGGACCACACGTTCCCAATATCAAAACGTTCTGTGATGTGGCCACTCATCCCAGTTTCATTTTTGCATGCTTTTACTGAAACATGCTCCATATGGGCTCCCGGTGAGTAGAGAAGAGAAGGGAAATAGCGCCCTGTGCGCGGAAGTACAGTGGAGTCGAGTGGCAGGGACGACGCGGTGCAGCCCGGGGACGTCTGCCTACTGCGTGTCGACTGGGATTGGAGAGCCACTCACCAGAGGCCGGGCGGACCGCGGGGAGCGAGGAGGGGATACGAACCACCGCCGCCCTCAAGACTGGCGGCCGTCACCAGACATAACGNCGCGGTGCAGCCCGGGGACGTCTGCCTACTGCGTGTCGACTGGGATTGGAGGGCCACTCACCAGAGCCACGGCGGACCGAGAGGTGCGAGGGGGGGATACGAACCACCGCCGCCCTCAAGACTGGCGGCCGTCACCAGACATGACGCTGTTTTGGTATTCTGCGCACGGCAGCCGACCGAGCAGAGGTAACTGTACCCCACCCCCCTTCCCGGCCGGAAACAATCATCTTTCTTGGGCTTCCTCCTACAAAGAAGAATAAAACCCGAGCAATTACGGGAAAATAATGGCCAAAACTTATCCAAGAATAAAATGTGGTCTTAGAAACCAAATCTGTGTGTCCGTAATCAATGTATCCATTTATAANGGCAGCCGACCGAGCAGAGGTAACTGTACCCCACCCCCCTTCCCGGCCGGAAACAATCATCTTTCTTGGGCTTCCTCCTACAAAGAAGAATAAAACCCGAGCAATTACGGGAAAATAATGGCCAAAACTTATCCAAGAATAAAATGTGGTCTTAGAAACCAAATCTGTGTGTCCGTAACCAATGTAGCCATTTATAACAGGGGCAACTGACTGCAGTGGGGAGATCTGGGCGGCCCTAAAGCGTGCTGGGTAAGCTGTGCTAAACAGTGAAAATCACGTTAAAGTTAATTTTATGCAGTCTTAGGGAGAGTGTTTTGGAATGTTCTAAAATGGTTTGTGATATTTGATATCTAGAAAAATTATTTTATTTCTGTAAGAAAAAATTCTGCAAATGAAGCCTTTTTTAAGTTTTTTGGTAAATTGTAGTAGATGAATCCCAAATAAATAGAACATAAACCATGTCTGAGACTTCTAAGTTACCATGTTTTATAGTATGTTGCAACCTGAACATTATTGGATTAATTATACTCCTGTAAATGTTATAATAAAAATACAAGAATTAATATTTTTTCCCAACGAAATCTGGAAATATTTTTGTGGGTATATATGTTGTTTCTATCCCCAGTATCTTGACTTAATGCGCAAGCAGTCAAGAGAGCGATAAGCAAGTGGCGGTCCATGTTTCAAAGAACTGAGAGGGATTATCTGCATTACAAAAACGTATAGAATGTTCTGCGCTTGGAGGAGATTTTTATTGAAAATTGCGAATCTATACATATTATAAAACTCAACGCCTCTCTGCCTGCCTGTTAGTGCGCTTATCATCCGAAAACCACTTGTCTGATTTACGTGGTTTTTTTAAAGTCATAGCTACTCTGGCCAGTTTTTAGTACATATTTTGTTACGTAATAAGCAGTGACGATAATAATGAATCAAGTCGGGAAAAAGTTTGCGCCAGCGCGCTCTCTGCAGTACGCTGTCTTAATCGTTAAAGATGGAACAATATCTTGTAGTAAAGAATTGTGTAGAATAAAAGGACCTAAAAATACTCCGTGGTAGCATATATCGATCTATAACAGAGAAACACTAAGAACTGTTGCGGTGCTGTGCAATTCTAATCTGTTTTATGAACTTTCCCTGATGTAAAGGGTTGAATCTACTATGTTATCTGGTATTTGTAGGCCCATGCTATTTATACTTTTTCCTGACTACGTCTGCACTTGCTTTTCAATTTCAATTTGTGGAAGGTGAAAAACTTCGTCATTTTATTAAATGTTAAAATGCTTGTGAATTAAATGTTAAAAATTCTTAATAGTAAGTTATATAATAAAAATAATTAGAACTGCCCGGTGTTTATGAATTTCTACTCTAATGCATCAGTAAGAATAATGACATAAAAAGCGACACATAAGTGGGGTGATTGCATTATGGTTACCTATTCAGTAACTGGAATTATTGCGCTGGAAGGTCAGATCGTAATATTCATAAACATCTAGGCTGTTCACGAAAAGTCCTAAAGAATTTCGAGACCCTAGTTACTTTTTTTTTCTCTNTCTCTTCAGCTACTTTTTCATACAAACATTGCCGTGTGATTAAACGCATTGTGTACATTACGGCGCTCAAAAAATTCAGAGTCTAATGGTACCAGAAAATATATGCATAGTCATTGTTCCTGTTGAGGTGGTTCTGAAAGGTACTCTCTTTGCCATAATAGTGTGCATTCTATTTGCGCAAGTGAGTAGTAAATCAGGTAATATATACAGCTGCCAGTTCACTTAAAAAAGAAAATAATTTAAAAATTAGAAAAATTTAATTGTCTACTGCATGTATTAAGTAGTTGTAAAAATAAGCCGCTATTGTTATCCCAGACTTGCAACTACATCAAAAATAAGGTTTTTTTTAAATAATTAATTTAATAATTTAATTTGGGATTCTTACTATTGCACTGCCCGAGCAAGTTTGATTAACAAAAAAAGTAACACCCAGTTATTGTTCCCACTTAAGACAATGTCGGTTAGAACAGACACAAGGTCCACGGTTGTCATGCAAGATGGACAGACCTACCCTCACACTACTACAGCTTGGAGAGTAAGCGACGGAATACAATGGTCGGGAAAAAAAAGAGTAGAAGTCTGCCGGCCAGCGGAAACGTCCACCACGTTTTCCACAAGCGAAAATCCGGGACACCTGGAATAGGACCCGGATAACCTTGGTAGTAGGTGAACTGTTTTTCCATTACCCCTTAATTAAAAAAAACACAATGAAGGATAGCTGCTTGCAACAAATTTTAATATTTTTTTAATATATGCATTATTTTCTAAATGAGTGAGTCCAGATATAACTATATATTTTAGTGAGGCTAATTAATTTTGTGGGACGTGTCGAGTTACTTAGACAGCATTATAATTTAAAACATGAAATTATGAAATAACATAATTATAAGAGACAATAATTTATCGCAAAAAGTCAGCTTGATAGATGGCCATATTATGTGCTCATGTCTAGAGTATTACTTTCCTTAATAGCTGCACTAGACGTGAGAATATCTCTGCTTATTTGACTGGTACAAATGATGCTCTGACGCCGAATCTACTTGATTCGCCTGCGGACAGCCGCTAATATGACATCTGCAAAGAAATGACAGACGTTTGGAGACTACCTTGGCTCCAATGATTTTAGCGATAAATCGCCATCTCTTATCATTATTTTTGTTTAGATAACAGTCGAGAGTCCATTTTGGCAAGAAAAATGGTTACGTGGAACACAACCTCAATCTTCCATAACACAGCCTGTCTTTCACACACACATTTTATTTTAAAGCCTGAGCATCAGTGAATTTGGACGTAGTTGTAACTGTGTAGTTAATATCAGCGTGTGGTTTTCTTTGGTTTAATTGTTTTATTTTTATAATATTTAATTTCTACTATGTTGAATGTACAAATCTAGAATACAAAAAATTACATTTAAGATTTAATTTACATGTATTTCATAACCGGTCTTGAGTAAATAAAAGTGGCATAACATACTATTATTGCTATGGTTAACACTGCCATGAAAAATTGTTGGAGTTAACGATTTCAATTAAAATTGTTTCCATACATATTTCACATCTCAAGTCTCTTTTCTTTTGCCTTTTTGGCTTCTTGTTGGGCTGTTTTTATGTAGAGCGGATCTTTAATGTCGGTCTTGACGGACCTCTTAGAAAACTGAGTGTTTGCTCATTCCTCAAGCAGACAATCCTTGTAGAATCTGAAGAAACAGCATAGTATATTCGCTTATGTATATTGTATATGTGTGAACATTATCTGCAAATATATTGTAACTTAAAACTAATTGTAAATTCTNGTAAGTTAAAACTAATTGTAAATTCTACGTATGTGTGTTAATTTATGGCACAGGCTTCAGACACTAATCGCGCGAAGCTAGTAATCAAAATACATGTTTGTGTCGTATATGCGTGTGCGTGTATATACGCATGTAGGAAATATATATATGTAACGAAATCACTCGGTGAGAGGAATAACTAACCAGAAGAAAATCTAGATTTTTCCAAGAAGTGAAAATCTTATCATAGAGGATAAAAATGTGGACAATACGTAGTGGCTGGATAGGAAATGGCACAACACGTAGCAGCCGGACCTCAGCCACCGTAGTCCGTTGACTACGCGCCACGACCAAGTGAGTTAGGAGAGTCCCATTCAGTGTCTGCGATATGGCAACTCCAATTGCCGTATCATCATTTCAACATCCATCTACATTAGTTATGGCTGGTGATATCGAAACATAAACCGATGAGTAAGTCCACGTGATTGACATAATCATAATAATGTATATCCGATTAATTTACGTCGAGTTAGGTTAGGGTAATAAAAGTATTACTATTGAGTAGTCCAAATCGCATTCTTCCAGGTGCTTCTTTACTGGTTACGAAGTGGTGTGGTAATTTATGGGATAGCCACGTTACAAATTTCACTTATTGTAAATTTCTGAAACTTTCCGCACACGTTCTGGGATTTTTTTTTTCTCCCGCCAAATGAATGATTTCAAGATTTGCACCAAACATATACACATACATAAAACATAACACAATATACATATATTTGTTGTAATTTAAATATTTTACTTCACGCTATCAGTGAATAGTTTAAAACGTTTATAAAAATTTCACCTTATGAATAGGACATTGATGGCACCATAGTGTATTATTTGGTTACATGCAACTTAAAGAAAACCATTGTAGCATAATATATAATTTTTTATTAAGCTCGACTTTGTTTTTGCTGAGTTTCTTTAAGCAAATATCATTTGTCTCTGTTAGACTCGCCACTTCGTCCTTACATGTTAAAACTATATACTAGAGATTGTGGTAAATTTATTTCTAACTCTACTTTTTCGCGTGTGACATGGTTTTACTCTCTTTAATTTTTTAATTTATCATACAATATATTCTATATATTACTTTTTGTCAGCTCTAATTAGTTGTAATGTGTTCTCAATTGTATAAAAATATTAAAATGTAAACCACTGAGGCTTCTTTATCTGCGCTTTATTTAGTGCCACAGTTCCAACTACAGATTTTACTATACTACTCACTGTGTGAACACTTATAATAAATCTACCTGCACAAAGATTCTGCCATTTTGTCACTCCAGAATTCGTCTCCCTTTTTGATGAGTAGTAGTAGTAGGAAAATTGTATGTTTAAACATAGAGTCGTGGCAGGGAGGAATCCGCCGAGGACCNTGTCTCCCTTTTTGATGAGGAGTAGTAGTAGTAGGAAAATTGTATGTTTAAACATAGAGTCGTGGCAGGGAGGAATCCGCCGAGGACCCCCTGCTCTTGCATTCTGCCGCGGTTTTTTTCCTGTTTTCCCCTGGAAATGACCCTTTTCCCCTAAAAATGTCCCTTTTTTCCATCGAAATTTCCCAAAAAAATGTTATTTTTCAAATTGTTTGCAATGACTTCACAATGTGGCTAAATAACTCATTTTTGGGCAATGAGGAATTGAGTTTTTTCATAGTCTACACCTACCATACTTCATGCTCTTGCATTCACAGGGTGCTGTAGTGATGCAACGAATACTGGGCATGTTAAACTTCACACCCTTGAATTCCAAGCTGGGAGGGTTATATTAAGAGTCTTCCCAAATACGATATAAACTACAAATAGTCATTTAAGCCCTATGCGAACTTATAAGCATAGTTGATCATAATTCCCGAACCGTTTAAGGTACAACCAGCAAATACATAACATAGGCAAGAGGGTGTTCTCCGAGTCTTCCCTGACGCCCCGACTGGCCCCTACATCAAACTCTTGCAGGGGGTGTTCTCCGAGTCTTCCCAAATCCCTGTCATGTCACCCGACTGGTCCCCACGTAATGGGTTAACTTTTTCGAAATACGATTACCATTTAATTCATCCCTACAAGATCATATACTTCATGCTCTCGCATTTCATGCGTGAAGTTGTCTTAGACAACACACACTAGCATTCCAAGCTGGGAGGATTATCTGAGTCTCTTCCCCAGTTGCCATGAGAGGCATAACATAAAGGACGTCGCCATGGCACTTAGTGTAACATAAAGAATGTTGCCGAACACTTCAACGACGCACGCTCTTTTACATAAAGGATGACGCCAAACACTGCAGCGAAGCATAACATAAAGCACACCACCATACACTTCAACGATGCAGGCATTTTTAATGTAAAGGCTGACAACGACCACTTCAACGACGCAAGGTCGAACACTGCGAAGAAGCTCGCACGGCATAACATAAAGGGTGGCGCTGAACAATTCAACGACTCACGCACCCTAACATAAAGGATGATGCCAAACACTGTGGCAAAGTACCCGAAGCATAATATAAAGCACACCACCGTACACTTCAACGACGCGTGCATTTTTTAATATAAAGAGTAATGCCGAACACTTCAAAGACTCGCACACCTTAACATAAAGAATGACGCCAAACACTGCAGCGAAGCATAACATAAAGCACACCACCATACACTTCAACTATGCAGGCATTTTTAATGTAAAGGCTGACAACGAACACTTCAATGATGCACGCCACCTAGCATAAAATGCGATTCATGTCCTACAAGCATAAGTTCCGTATCGTATCGTATAAGATACGTTCGACATATTCATAACATCACTCCCGTCATCTCGAAAAGGATAAGTCTTCCCAAATTAGATTAACATTTAAGTCCTTCCTACGAAATATACATCACACTCTTGCAGGCCAAGCCTGGAGAGTTATCTCAGGGTCTTCCCAAACACATGCACATAGGTTATCTCAGAGTCTTCCCAGCCATATACAAGGAGTAAGTATTAAAGGCAANAGAGTCTTCCCAGCCATATACAAGAAGTATTAAAGGCAATGCACACTACTATGAAAACAATGGCCGGAACAATCACGTCACTACTGTAGCATGTAATTTTTATATGCCGACAATTCAAAGAGACATATTAAGCATAAATGTAAGCTACCACCATAATAAATTGTGACGATCAGATGTCTACGGTAAAAAGTATGGATAAGCCTTCATCACCAACTTCTGACCTTTATGTCAACAATGAACACAATCCTTCACCAATGCGTAGGAAACATGGTCTCAAATGCGGTAAAATCTTTAGTATAAGTAACAACGCACGCATCACTATATTCATGACACTACTGCAGCAAGTCCTTTAGTAAAAGTAGCAGTGCTCACCAACATGAGAAATCTGGAAAATGTTTGAAGTAGACGCAATGGGCTTACTATACTACTTGTTGCTATAAGTGTCGTCGTGAATTCAAAAGTTATGAAGTAACAGGTGTTCCAAACAGCATGCTCTCAAAAAACACGACCATCAGGTAAAACTATGTTGCGAGTCGTATTACAACCATACCAAAATGCGTACATATAAAGCACCTACACCTGTATCTACTGTAAACTTACCAAATGAGAATGGGTTTATACTGAAAGAATCTGCATTCCGAGCTCTTATGAAGATGTATGTTGCATCTTATTTATCAGACATGGTGGATGATATTTGTACATATCTTAAGCATATGAAACAGAATATTGTAGATTAACTTACATGCAAGATGAGAAAAGGTGCGTTAAAATATAATATATGGTTGGACTGTAAATATATCAAACCAAAACTACACAAAGATGAATATAGCGAGAGAGCCTTCAAGACCTAATGTACCTCTGTATAACACGCCAAAAATTGAAAACAGTGTTGAAGCTAGTATACTGAAAATGTCACAAGGAAGAAGAATATATGGGAAAGGGTTCCGGTTGGACGTTATATAAGATACATCAGCTACATTTGAGAACAAATTTACTTAGGCCACATTACAAATAGATGTATACAGATTGAGGACATGCAATCGAGAATGTCCTGTACGACAACCTGCAAAAACCTTCACTGAGTGTGAAGAAGGAATTACGAGTGTTGTAGACATTAAAATGAGGGGATGAGTCTGCAGAAAAGAGTAGTCCGCAGAGGGGTGGAGTCCACAGAGGGGAGGTGTCTGCACTGCATAGTAGTACACATGTTTAAGTTGTCATATACTTGAATATGATGAAAAGTGTGAAGAACATGCAATCGAAAATGATATGTTTGCCTACATGCAAAACTTCACTAAGTGTTCAACACTTACATGGAAAACAATGCAGTTACTGCGACAAGACATTCAGTAAAAGTTGCAATGCACGAGGACATGAACAGAGTGAGTGTCAAAAGAAACCGACCTCCAGAATACTATCATGCAATTTGTGCGGTGCGACATTTGGTAGAAGTGACAATCTAAAGAGGCATACTGCTATATGTAACTGTAACTCACCTTTACTTGGCACAAGACAGCAAGCATTGAACTTGTTGACTCCCATACTGATTCATCGTGTAAACTATTGATTGCCCATAACATTATCCGGACATGCATCAAGTTCCAAAACATCTGTGAAGAAGAAAATACGCCTGTTGCGGATATGTATTATGAAGAGCGCAAACCATAGAGATCGTTCAACGGCGTGAACAACAAACATGTATTGCTAAGGCGTAAGATGAAAAACAGGGATGTTAGAACTATCCAGCACGAAGTTGTGACAGTCAAGTCCGAGGAAGATGATGATGCGAAATATACATATTCTACTAACGATAATGAAGTAACCGCATCTGCAAATCAAAAGTGTAAACACGATGATGAAGAAGGTGGATACATTAAGTGGAGACAGAATAAACAAAGATTCGAACCATGTACTCTGTCTCAGAGGTATGTCACAAACTACCAATCATGGAAGAACATTGATGCAAACATGTATTGTGAACCTTTTGCCAAGAGAGTCGTGAAGTCGAGCTACTTATGTTCTGAAAAGCTCAGCGACCTGGTTGATAGACTATGTATGCTGGTTGCATTACAGAGAAGGGGATATATTTATGTCAGCGAAGAGATAAATAAGATTATTGATGAACTTAGAGCTAATGACTAAATGTTACAACATAATGTACGACTTTTATGCCCTTATAAGTATATTATTGTTCAAGAACCGCTGACGTCATGTTGCCGTATGGCTGCTATATAAGCTGTGTCTACCCTGCCAGTCGACACCAGTGAGCTCAAGAAGAACGTACCATTTCACCCAGAGACAGTCTACAGCAGTGTAACGCCTGGCAACAACTGTATAACCTATGTCTGTGATGGCGAGGCTGAGTCAAGAATGTACAGCGAGCAGTGCGACGGTATAGCACATTGGTTCCCGATGCACAACCCAACATCGACGTACGAGCAACGTCAGCAGATGGTCGAATGCAATATTCTGGGAAGATGTGTCGTTAACTATATGCGAACAGACACTCCCCTGCAATGTGAGCCCGAGGAAGTTATAACTCACGGTTTATTGCAAGATGCGATAAGAGTTTACCTTCCGCAAGAACCTTTGGCTGAACCTGCCAACTCTGCTAATGCTGTGATTGACAATACTAAGGAGGACGTCCAGCTGCCTGCTGATGTCAAACACAATTTATCTGCCGCTGTCAAACGCAAGGAAACCCTGGGTCCATACGAAGTTATAACTCACGATGTATTGCAAGATGCAATAAGAGTTTACCTTCCTCAATAGCCTTTGGCTGAACCTGCCAAATCTGATGCAGCTGTGATTGACGTTACTAAGGAGGACGTCCAGCTGCCTGCTGTCAAATGTAAGAAGCCTGCCGCCACCAAGTCCGTTGCGACGTCTCATCGCAGAACTTAATGTAAGAAGATGTTGCCGGCCACATATCTTGATTGTGGCAATTCATCGCTTTAGGACGTGCGCAAATTAACAGTTGCTGATAGAAAGGCATTACTTCTGCAACTATTCACTACTCTGCTAGCAAAAGTATAGTGAAAAAAAAAGTTTTTTAATTGTCTATGTTTATATTTAATTGCTATATTGATGTAATGCTTATGTGTATGTTACTTGTTAATAAATATTTTGATGTGTGAGTATGCTGCAAAAAACAATGTATAATATATGTGCTAATATATTTGTATGTCATGAAATTCACAGTGTTCTTATTTCTGTTGGATAACAATCACACAGCCCATACTAAAATGTGCTAGTATATTAAAAGCACTACAATAAACAGTACACTACTGCAATGATATATCTTTGTAAATACATTACATATAGTATGTTACAAGTATGCTTTAATTGATAGTGTGTACATATGGGTAAAAACACTACACTGATACTTGTAAAAAAACTTTCGAACCAGCAAAGATAGCCCCTCTGTGTCTCGACCACTGAGCTCTGCGCGTTTCCAAAAATTACCAGCCATTAGGCAGCCGTAAAAAAATATTTCCTATGTACAGAGCTATCTCCATCATCTGTCAACATTGAAATAAATTAGTCTACAAACAAGCATATATAACCTCCGCTGATACGCAAGAGTAATAACGTCGACAACCAGTTTACAAGAAGTAAGTATATCAAATTCTCACAGATAAGTTTGTTTAATTTGTGGTCAAATAATATTCGCTTTGAAGGAGGCCATCTGTCACAATATCAGCTTCCCTGCAAGTCTCACTTTTCTTCTAATCAAGAAAACATATGTGGCTTGGTGGTGTTTGCTTTGCATTTTGGCATGACACACAGAACAGTGTCGATTTCTATCACATTTGTATAACACCATTCCTGTTTTAAAACCAGCAATGGATGCCTGGAAACAAAAAATAATGTATATTAATAAAAATTGTAGGAAAAATATAGTAAATTTACATATACTAATACACGTGTTTCATTCGCAATTTATAATTTGCCATAAAAGAAGTTGTAAGTATTCCAATGTGTCGGTTGGAGAATGTGGAACATTGAAGACTTTTTACGCGATTCTTCTTTCGTGTTACACTGTGTTGGTTTTAATAATTTGATGACTTCTTAATAACTACAACAAAAACCTAACTAAAAACATAAATAATAATAAGTATAGCTGATGCTTTGAGTGCGACCTTTTATTGACTGTAGTGCACAAAAATATTTACTCCCATGCATGGCAACATAACAAAATAAAACACGAACACACTCGCATGCCACTCACCTCCCCCCCTGCACCATCATCATTTCCCATTCAAAACCCAGTGTAAGGAATATGTAAGCTTCTGAGCAAGCCGTGAACCATCTCGCATACGTTTCGCGCTGTGCGAGTTGTCTCGTAATGCACTCTGCACTTGCTTACACTATCAGATCTAGCTCACTAAATAACTCATTCACTCTATTATTTTCCTTGATTACATTGCCAATGAAAGATAATACAAAATACGTGTTATGGAACAAAACCATTTGAATAGTGTACATACTGAACTTGCTGTTGCCTCCTATTTTCCCACCAAGCATGGGTAATTTCATTTCTTGTCGCTCTTCTGATAAAAGGTCTTATACGTAAACTTGTATTCACTTTTTAATATGGCCAACTTTATTTTTACGACACTGTACATGAAAAGAAAATGTTTGGTTCATCTCTGATTCATATTGTAATTCTCCTACAGTTGCTGATCACACAATCTGCGCTAGAACTGTAAATTGCAGTTTGAGGAATGGAGAGGGTTATCAACAGGACCATCTTCATGCGCGTATTGTGTCTCACACTGATTGCTCTTTAAATCTCAGTGGAAGATGTGCATAACGATCATGCTAGGAAATACACAATTGTAAAGCTACATCGCTCGGTAGTTCACCCCGTCGTACCCAGAAACCTTACCAACGAGGGTGAAGCGAGGTGAGTTTGGAGCAGCACCGAAATGCAATGGCAGGTGAAACGGGAGATCCCCGAGAAAACCCGCTGACCAGTGGCATCGTTCGGCATGATACCCATACGGGCAACTCTGGGGGTACCACCGCCAGAAATGAAACCCGCTTCGCTGTGGAGGAGGTGAGCGATCTTGCCGCTACACTACCGCGGCCCCGGAAAGATGATTTCAGTTGCAAGTTGCATCTATATGGTTCACACGAACAGTTCTTCCACCACAACTGTGTTGAGGTTATGTCTGTGAGTGTTCCTGAATCAGCACTATATTCACTCAGGAAATCTGAAGTAAATGGACTGTTGCTGCAAAAATTACAACAGTAATAAACCAACATAATTCTCTGATGGTAGTATAAAAATTTGGTTGCTGCTATGTTGAAATTCTATTGCCAAACTCTTCTATTGTAACTGTTCTGAACAATTTTTTTTCAATGCAAAAAAATTTTCAATTTCTTACTAACGAACTTCCAGTCAGGTTTTTTTTTTTAATTTAACAATCACCGAATGCTGCTATTGCTCAGACAACAAAATCATTTAACTTTTCTGGTTTTGTGGTTTATGGAACTGTAGCCTACAACTAAAACATAATATTTGTAATGGATGTGTTGCTTTGTGTTAAGGTAGTGGAGGATAAACACAGGCATTTGTTGGTTTTTGTATTGTTAAAATATTTTATACAGGTATAGTTTATGTTATTCTTTGCTTTTCGAAGGTGGTTATAAACTGAGAGGGGAGAGGAGTTCTCATGGCACCACTTTCAAGCCTGTCAGCTTTTTCTCTTGTGTAATTAGAGGTGCTCTAGCTTGGCTCTGCAATTTCTCCCGCTTTCCTACGTATTTACGTACCGCCTTCCAGGTGCTTCGGCGGTATGCCAGCTCTTACTTGGCACAACCTTGACACGTATAACTGCGATCCTTCCTCTGGGTTGACCTGTCCTGGCTGTCCACGTGTCTCGCGACGCGTGTCAACTGGTACGTGCTCGCGGGGAGGATAATATGGCGGGGAGGTCAGCGAGGTTTCTACTCCCAATATGCGTTACACGTCAAGTTAGATGTAATGTGGTGAATGACACTCATTCCATAGAGTATACGGAATAAATTGCTAGACGAACTACAGATTCTTAAGAGTGCAAAGCAGTATCGGATCTGCATCTACTTTAAATGCGAAACATCTTAGTTCGCATACGTTATACATGAACTTAGATCACTGCGATTAGTACTCGTGAGCCCATAGTCCTGATCACTGTTATGCTATTAGTGCGAAGAAGGTTTGGCTCATATTACTAGAGTTCGCTTATGTAAACTTACATCTGGCTTTGATGGGATTTTGAACACAAAAATGTAGTTGGTAGAAGGCGGCTAGCAATCTCTTCCACATAGATTGCCGCAGAGGTGTCGCCTTTATAGCTCACGGAAGCTGCACTGCCCTGAACGCACAATAACAAAACATTGGAGAGTGGAAAGGTTTGGACTGCTCTTAAAACGAGGTTTTGAGAGCCGATGAGGGTGAAGCGAGGGGAGTACGGAGCAGCACTGGAATGCAAGGGCAGCGGGAAAGGGAAATTCCCTAGAAAACCCACCGTCTAGCGTCTTCGTCCGGCAAGATTTCCACGTGCGTAAATCCCGCTCTGGGCACTACGTTAATCACAGAAACTTAAACTTAATAGGGAAGTAAGCGAAGAGGGATATTATTTAAACGATTCTTGCAATTCAATTATGTGTTTTCTAGNATTCTAGCGCCACAAGAAACCTTGAATATGCCGTGGAACAAGCACACAGAAAAAAACAGAGCAAAATTAACTGTTGTCAACATATATTAAAAAAATACACAGATAATTGCCAAAACGGAAAACATATTCTGTGCACCTAAAGAAACACCGCGTTGTACTGTAGTACTGCACCATACTGTAGTACTGCTTCATACTGTAGTACTGCACCATACTGTAGTACTGCACCATACTGTAGTACTGCGCCATACTGTAGTACTGCAATACTGCACCATACTGTAGTACTGCACCATACTGTAATACTGAACCTACTTGCAATAAGTTGAGTACTACAACTCAGGGGTTGCTTCGGTTTGTATGCCTGGCCATTAATTCGCCGGTGGTAATTAGAAGACCTGCTAAGAAATAATCTTCCAAAGCTGCGCAATAATGTGTCAAAGCAAGAGAATTCGCAGGCAAGACTATGTAAATCTTGTTTCCCCAGCGGAGCAGAAGTTTCCTTGTTGAAGGCTGCTCACAGTATAAAAAAACCCAACGCTACCTTCATTACATAAACACATCAAACATGGTTTTGTTACACCGGGATTTCTTAGTTGCTAGGTGGCAAACGGCCTAATAGTATGTATGGGATGAAAATACACACACCAGACTTGACGAATGCATTTTTATAATGTGCCTACTGTCCCAGCGAACATCCTTCGCGTGCAACCAATCACAGGCGGTCAAGACGGTCTTGAGGTGCGTATTGACTACAAGCACATGCCAGCATACAAGCTCATAGCAAAATTTTCAGCCAATTAATTAAAATTGTTTGTAACACTTAACACATTGTTGAGAGTATAAGTTTAAATTTATTGCCAGCGAAGTTAGTGTTTCTTGTTTTAGAAACATTTATATTGTGAATTTTACATATTCATTACAATTTCTCAGTTTTGCTTGAATGACGCATAAATATGGTAATCGGACACATGGCAATGTTTATTTTACAAATGGTTGAATAATACATAATGAGATGGGAAAATTGATCTTAAGTATGCATCTCAAAAGTGCTTAATTAACCGTGAACAGCTATAAATATTGTTTTCATAATGGAAGTGTAAAACGTTCGCGGAAAGCTTCAATTAAATCAGAAGGGGCACAAAAGTGTTCAGTTTATCGTATGAATGTTATCGATTCGTAGTCCGTTCTGAATACGGCCCACCGTGTTCTCAGTGGCTTGGACTTAGGCTTCATGCCGCTGGCACGTGTGGTGGACTCTGTCGTGGTGTGCAGGTTCTCTCGAGGTGCTCCATTTGCTCCTCACCTCCATCCCACCAGTGCTCCATCCATATATGGCGGCCAGTAGGGCAGTGCGTATCTACCTTTCAATGTGCTTTCACAATATGTTGATCATAAAGTTATCAGCTGATAAATCACATTCAGTATGTAATAAAAATCAATGGTGATATATCACACATTTCTTACATAATTATATCGTAAATATAGCTTATACACTGCTGATAGATGATAGTACAAATAAGTAGTGATTCGTCTTTCATACATTTAGTGCTCATTGTTTAGCATTGGCAAAGCACATGGTCAATATGATGTACGGCTTCGTCTAGCGGCTCTACAGAGAGCATTCCGTCACACAAGTGACAGATAAAGTTCTGAGCCACTGTATATACCGCCAAGCTTTCTGCAACTGCACTCATAGATGAGCCAGTATTTGAGTAGGGGGTTAACGTCGTCCCATCATACCCCGTGCGTGTTCAATAGGGGACAAACGTGGATACTTAGCAGGCCAAGGAGCGGTGTCCACGTTTGTAGATCGTGTTGGGTGATGTGAGCTGTGTGGCAGCGAGCCTTATCTTGCTACATTACATCGTTGGCAATGCTGAGCAAAAATAGTAGAAAACGCGGTCGCAGGCCCTCATTGGGACATCGCTGTGCTATTTCCGCGTCTTCAATAGCCACGAGACGTGAGATGCGACAGAGTCGTATGATGGCGCAACGTAACAACTGGTGTCCGGGACGATAACTGATGGCGTGCCGCACGACGTCGAAGGGCCAAAAGCAAACGACGCAATGGACGCTGTGCCTGTGGGTCAGCCTCATTCAAACCGCGACGAAGGTTTGTTGTTGGGACCTCATATGCAGTGCAGACCTCGCAGCCTGCAGGATCTGTATGGATGTGGTGCCACGTTCTGCTATTGCATGTATGCGGATACGGAGATCTTCTCTATCTGTAGTTCCTTCTCTACGTAACGTACAACCTGTACCTATCCACGCCTGCACACATCGTGTCACAGCACGGGCAATATTAATGAGTATTAGACGAGCCGATCATCCAGCTTCGTGCAGTCAAACCAAACGACGCCGTTTAGATTAGTGTGTGTGGTGATATTTTTCGTGAGTAGGATGCCGTGGCATTCGAGTCTGCCTCTTTTAACATTCAGATTTCTCTATTTTCAGCGTGTTGTATGTTCCCTTTAATCAGTGGGAACTTACCACAAGCTACTCCTATATCAGTTTGTGGCAGTGACGTTTCTGCATATTCATTTCGATAATATGCATTGCGCAATTGTTATTGTAGGTCGTCTTAATCTTATTGCAAGTGAATGACCCTTATTTGGTGCAGCGACTTCTATGTCCAGTAGTGTATATTGATATCGCAAATATCGCTCATACTGGTAGCGCAAAAATTATCATCGATAATATCGGGTACATTGATATAGCAAATATCGGTAATATTGATATCACAATTAGAGACGCTGATGATTTTGTTCATACTAGCACTTCAAATATCGAAATACGAATATATGTAAGCATAAAACGATCATCGCAAAATTGCCAACACCAAAAACTCCAATGTCGCATATCGCTAACATTGTATAATGCTAAAATTCCATATCGCTAACCATGTATACAAATAACATAGCATGTCGCTAATATGGCGATATGCGAAATACCTATTGCGCTACTTTTTTGGGGCATATCTCTGTTGCGATATATCAGAAATATTGTATCATGATCGATATATCGTATATCAAACAGGCCTGGCGACTGGGAACGAAAGGAATGTCCATCCGTCAGGCAGGACGGCTGGTTCCCCTTGTAGCCAGCATACTATCATCCATGCTGACTATGTTAGAAGGCGGCAACGCGTGCTAATTTTCGTGCAATCGTAACTCATATTATAAATGCGAAAGTGTATTTGTTTGTCTTTTCATGTCGCAACGGAGCAACGGATCGACGTGATATTTTGTACAGAGATATTTGGAGGGCCGGGAATTGACCAAATCTGCTTTTTATCCCTAGAAAATATCTCATTCCCACGGGGAAATTCTTATTTGAAAATGAAAAAGTACACAAACGGAATAACAATGCAACGTTGCAACAGATCGACGTAATTTCTTGCACATAAATAGTTGGAGGGCTTAAAGATGATATTGGCTCCTTTTTGTGGCAAGAAAATATCTAAAAAAAATTACAAACTATAATAGTGAATTAAGTCGGAAAAAATTTGCTGCCAATATGTTGTCTAAACCGTTAAAAATGGAACAATATCATGTAGTAAAGAATTGTGTAAAATAAAAATACCTAATAAAACTCCGCGGTAGCATATATCTATCTATAACAGAGAAATACTAATAAGTTTTTTTACCATTTAATTCACTGAGACGTTGAGTTTTATAGAATGTATAGAGTAGAGAATATTAACACTAAGTTAAATTCAACTTTATATAAAAAAAGAAAAACATAAACAATAATTATTTAGTCTGCGCGAGTGGAGCTGCGGTCACAGCAAGTTTATTATACAGGTTGAGTATAAAAGAATACCCCAACTTTAAATGCCTATAATATCAAAACCAAACTACCTACAACCTTGATCCACCAATCAAATTAACCGCGGAACCGTGAAGTTTGTTTACCATACATTCCGAACGACATCTACGAGATAATCAAACTCGTTCCACACTCTTGTCAGCATGTCCGGTGTTACAGTTTGGATGGCGTTCGTAACTCTCGGTTTGAGGTATTGAGGTGGTATCGAGCTCGCATTATACACGTCAATGTGAAGGGGACGGTCTGATGTTTCCGTTATGGTGCGTCACCCCATTGGCACCCAGCTGTTCGCGGTTACCTGAACGAGACGTTGCCGCAACGCTGGATTGGTCGAGCAGCAGCTGGTGACCAGGCTCTTCATCACTGGCCCCCAAGAAGCCCGGATCTTACCCCGTGCGGATTTTTTCTATCGGGGTACATAAAGGATCAAGTGTTTCGTCCACCATTACCAGCTAACATTGACGACCTCAAAACGAGAATTACGAACGCCATCCAAACCGTAACACCAAGACATGCTGACAAGAGTGTTGAACGAGATTGATTATCGCGTAGATGTCGTTCGGGCTGCTCATGGTGGTCACATTAAACATTTATGAATGTATGGTAAAGAACTTTCAAGGTTCCACGGTCCATTTGATTGGTGAATCAAGGTTGTTGGTAGTTTGGTTTTGATATTATAGACCTTCAAAGTTGGGGTATTCTTTTATACTCAACCTGTATATGCACAAAGTTTCACAGACACTAGTGATCGTAGGACTACACTACACATAACAAAATAACTAGAACTTGTTATGTTAGCTAAGTAGATGTGAAAAGTTCGTTCGAGTTAATAAGTTGCAAGCAACTGAGTTGTTAGGTTCAGAGATTTTGGTCATCGCTTAACAGCGAGGTCTACAGAGGCGGTGAGTGTGGAAAGAGGTGAACTTGGAGAAGTGGCGGAGTGCAAGGCCAGTGAAAAATGGGAGTGTCCCAAGAAATCCCGCCTGGCAACATCAACGTCCACTACGATTCCCAAATGCGAAAATCTGGAAGCGACCCCGCCAGGAATCTAACCCGGTTCGCCTTGGTGGGAGGCGAATAGTCTGACCACTATACAGTCCCTCGAATTAAAAAAAAAGTGATATATTTTGTTACCATAGTTGTATTATATCTCCCGTATGTGCATGCGTGAATATATAGTCCCTTGCAATAAGGAGGCCACGGTGGTGTAGTGGTTAGACTACTTTCCTCCAACCTTGACGAATCGGGTTCGATGACCGCCGGCGCTGCTCCCTGATATTCACATGTGGAAATCGTGCCGGACGATGCCGCTGGTCGATGGGTTTTCTCGTGAATATCCTTTTCCCTCCGCTCTTACATTCCGGCGCTGATCCGTACCCACCTCACACCTCGATGTCAAGAGCTTCCCAAGTGTTTCCACACCACTCTTGCAGTATTTGTGAATCTTGAGGGAACAATTGCTGGCCGGGTGTTTTCCCTTACATTTATGTAACTCATTACCGTCAAATGAAAGCTTAGGATTTTCTTAACACCGTTCCATATTTTGTAAACATATTTTAAAAACTCTGATAAAATTTCACTTCACAGATCTGGTCGCTCTATTATTTTCAACGTATTTGGAATAAACGTGCTGTATTGGAACTCGCTGTGGTGCTGTCAAGTGCGAGTAATGTTTGAGTGACAATGCTATATCAGGTCTTAAGAAGACAAATCCTGTTCCCGAGGTCGCCTAACTGTCACAAATAGGCAATTTTGCTGGAAATGGATTGTAACAATTTTTTAAACTTTTCTTAAAATTACAGACAAGATGCTTTTTTAAAAAACGGATTTTCCGTAAACGTCAAAGGACTTTCCGTGAATAATTCCGGTTAACAAAGAGAGAATAACTATAAAATCTTCAATTTACGCAAGACGGGTGTTTCTTTCGAATAAACCAGAAGATACAGAAAACTAATGAGCCTACTTTCCTTTACATAGGAGCAAATTCATTTTGGTTCAAGTACTTGAAAGCTTAGATGGTAGGTAGGCGTTGACGTCTCATTGACAGCAATATCATTAGAGATGAAACCAGTAACATGTGAAACAGTACAACGACAATTAAAATACACGAGTGACCTACCGAGGTTTCGAATTCAGTAAACCTCGTAAAATTAAGTTAACTTGCAATCAACTGCAACACGAAGGTAGGATTGGGAGCATCAACTTCGGATGTAATCAGTCTGATGTTTTGAATGATAGGGTTCACTAACCCGAAATATTTACTGCGACATTATTTTTAAAATAAGTATTTTAGACACTAAAACACATCATTTTACATGGCCTACCATGATGCTAATTGCATGAAAAAATTGTTGAAAATCAGTTCATTTGTCTCAGACATATCTCATAAAAACCTCATTTTCTTAAATATGGATCACCCACAAAATTGCTTAAAAAGAGGCTCTGTACACGAAGTTTGTTATGGTGAATTTGTTAAATTTTTAAATAGATATGCCAAACATATGAAAATATTTGTGTGTCCGCAATTTTTAAAATCATTGCCTGAAGCCATTTCAATTACACAACTATGCTTGGCATTCTGTAGGCGTGCAAAATTTTATGGAAATTAGTTGAATTACTCTGCAAATATGACAAAATGTTCAGTTTACTCACCTGACACTACTTTGCAAAATAATCCGGTACAGGAGGATCTCTGTATGCATATCGGTTGATTGGTCCTTGAGATGTCATAAAACCTCCATTGTTCATGTGATGATCTTCATAAATGGAAGGCCAAAAGCTTATATATTAGCATATTATAATATTGTTATTGATAAAATAAACAAAGATATATTCAAATATGTTACCTAGTTTCGTAGATATAGCGCACCGAGATAAAATGTTTCTATATGTACCATTCAGAAAATACGAGATCTACATATTAAAAAAATATAAATGAATACAGCCTACCAAAGTACAACTTCTTCGCCAAATTTGAAAGAAATTTGTTGAATGTTTACCAAGATATGGCATACAAAATATATGATAAATGTAGGACATTCTTTCAAAATGGCGGATAAATGAGGCTTTGCATATACAATTTTTATGAATACAACTGATACTGTCATCATACTAAGTTAACTTGAAATTTATTTTGTAATTTCGTAGATAAAAATTCGGGGACAAAATTTTTTTGGTCGCCATTTTGAAAATGTGTATGTCTGACTCACTCAAAATTAATCAGTTTACATAGACTGCCATAGTGCTAATTTTTTTCAAAATTTGTTGGAAATCGGTTGTTTTTTAGGAGATTACATAATTTCAATTCGTTAAGTGATACTATATTACAAAATGGCATACAAAAGGGGTTTTGTGTAACAATTTTATTGTTGTTATTTATAAAGCTATGATAAAAAGTTTAGTTGGAATTAATTACATGGTTTCAAAGATATAACATACAAAACTACAACAGCTATACTGCCACCATTTTGAAAATATGTGTGTGATAAACCTAAAACATATCAGTTAAAATTCCCAACCGCAGTATCACTTGTTTGCTATACTTGGTTGGAATCGGAAAATTGTTTGACAAGATCACACATAGTAAAAACGGAGAAAAATTTATTTCAATAGTGATATATGTGTTTTAGTCACCGACCACCAATAACTGAGAGACTACTTATACCCTGAAATACACAACCTTTCAATTAAGACATTATCGTGTATCAAAGGAAGAACGATATTATCGCCTACAAATAAATAAGTCAAAAAAATTAAAGTATTGGTGCTCGCAAAATTCAATGAGCAAACAAGTAGATACAGTACTCGACAGTGAAGAAACTGTGCACTATCCCACAGAATTTCTTAGTTCATTGAATCCTTCTAGCATGCCACCGCAGAAACTGATTTTAAAAGTTGTAGCTCCAATAATTTTAGTGCTAAATATAAATACACCGAAATTATGCAACAGGATCGATTACAAAAAAAGTTTAAAAAGTTATCTCATTGAAGGTACTAATGACAAACCTCATGCCTTTGCATTCCGCTTCGGGGGCGGCCATCTTGGCAGCCAGTGTCATTTGCAGGTGCCATCTTGGCAGTCAGTGCCATAATGTGTAAAAATTTGCAAAAAAATTTGGAAAAATAAATTTTCAAAAAATTATTTTTTCACAAAATTAATTTTCAAAAGTTTGATTCAATATTTCCAAATTTTATATTTAACATTTCAAAATATTTATTTAACTTTTCAAAAGTTCCAAAAAATTATTTTCTCTTGGGCATTCCCTGGCAGCCATGTTAGTTCATGGAGGCTTCCTACACCAACGCCAAGGGGTCACCCATGTTGGTTGTGGCTCCCGAAGACGACGCCATTATGTCATGCCCTGACATTCAAGGGGGCGCCGTCCAATGGTTATGTCATGTCTGGCATTCAAAGGCCGCTGTGTATCAATAAGTAGAGCGCAACTTCACGTTCTTGCATTCAGGCACCGACGATGACGGCTCCCAATAGAGATGCAGGCAGGACATAGCTTCGGAGTCATTATGTCAGGCTCTGGCATTCAAGGGGCCACAGTGAAGCAATGCGTAGAGCGCAACTTCACTCTTTTGCATCCACGCAACGACTATGGAGGCTCCCAACAGAGACGCAGCCAGGACATCAGAACATAGCTTCGGCATCCTTAAGTGATGCCCTGGCATTCAAGGGGTAGCGGTGAAGCAATGTGTAGAGCGCAACTTCACTCTCTTGCATTCACGCACCGACGATGGAGGCCCCCAATAGACGCCAGCCTGGACATAGCTGCGGAAGCTACGGGACACAATGCTCTCGCATTTCATAGCAAGAGTGCCATGGTGATGCGATGGGTAGAGCGCAACTTCATGCTCCCACATTCACATGAAGGGGGCAGACGTGTCCTGAGAGAGAGACGCGTGGCTCTGGCTACTAGACTTCCCGCTCCTGCATTCCATAGCAATGGGGGTAGTGCCACCATGATGTAATGGGTAGAGCGCAACTTCGTGTGCTCGCATTCACAGGGGATGGGCAGGTGTGTCCCAAGGAGATGCCTTTAATGACAAGTTTAATGTCACACTCTAGCATCCCATTTCAATGGTTGCTGAGGTGATGCAATGGAAAGTGCTCATGTTAGGCGGTGTATTTGCAGCTATGGAGATGAAAAATTAACGACGTAGGCGATAAAGTTAGCCATTTCGCTCGAAGCTAGACAGTCTCCTTAATGACAAAGCCTCGATCGACGTGGACGAGCGAAACTAGGCAGTCACCTTAATGACACGACCGCTCTGGAAGCAATAATTAAGAAGTTAGATGCGAACCTCAGTGCCATCAGTATGATGTCCCTCACCACGACCAAACATTTTCAGAGACGAAGAGCAGCAAGATATTGGAAGGGGTGACGAATAAACTTTGTACAAATCTGCTCGAAGCACTCGACACCCGAAATCAAAACTTTAGCGATTGGGGCGGCTGCAGTAGCATAGCGGATAAAGTGTGCATGTAAAAAACACCACGCACTTGCACTGCATTGCTTGAGGGGTCGCAGTGATGNCGCATGTAAAAAACACCACGCACTTGCACTCCATTGCTATGAGGGGTCGCAGTGATGGAATGCATGGATGGCAGGTTAAATGGCACCCACTAGCATTCCATTTCGATGGGGGCTTCGGTAGAGTAGTGGACAGAGTGCAGGGGGCAGGCGTGTCCCTAACAGAGAGACGGCCACCACCCCTCCATGACATCTATATCCAGGCTGTACGATCAGTCAGTACATAAAAAAAGAAGTCATTCAGCATACGTACTTACACGTACGCATGCGCCCACTTCCAAGACACAAGTGGAAGGCAGCATCGAGAATGATAAGAAGTCACAGCATGCAATCTCCATAATACAGGAATCTGTGTTTGTATAAATCAGACTCACGTCATTACCATACCACGCTCTCATTATATCATAGTAAAAGCGATACATTAACGTTTTGGGTAAGTCAAGTACAGGAAACCCTGCATAGATTGGCTTATTAAATATAATATGTTCATGTTCCAATTTTACCAGCGATAATTTTTTCATTATACATTGTTCTGCATTTGAAAGTCAGTTTAGCAATAAGCATCTTTTGCACACCAATCACAACACACAAGTTCCATGCATTGACGTTTAAGTTTGTTCTCCATGAGTTTGCCGTATATAGCATTGATCATGAGCCTATAAAAGTCTTTCTGAAATGCATTGGTTTCTGCCTGACGTTTCTCTGTGTTGAGCTCAATATATAACTTCAGCCATAACTTCTGACTGAATTGAAGCACACAATGTATATTCTTCAACTTCAACCCATGTCCTAATGCCTGCTTGAGATTAACATAATGAACTATATAGTTTCTCTTTGTCTCAAGGACTGTAGTAAGACACGTGCCGAGGCACTGAGAGACAGGTGAAGGGGGGGCGCATGTACACACCAGGCGACTTTTCAAGTACATCAACGTCTCACATCCCAAGAGGAGCCGATGTGCCGTGGCAGCTGAGTCGTGTCCCAAGAGAAAGTATTAAAAAACAAACTCGAATTTGCCGAGAGGAAAAAAACTTGTTTACATGGTGTTACCGGCACTCTTCCAGCGCGAGAGCGATGGAAATATATATATACTGTGCATGCGAAGTCGGGAGGGTTATCTCAGATTTTTCCCAAATCCGAATATACTTAAATTGTTTCATACTTACACATGTAGAGCAGACCGTCGGTTGTAGGTCTTGCTTCCACGACATCTCACGAGATACCATATGATACAATGCTTAGAAAGGCGTAATTATTACGCACATCTCAGCCCCCCGATGTTAGTTTCGAAAAAAAATATATATATATATATATTTACAAAATATGTAAAGTAGAGAACCAATCATACTTACACACAAACAGCAGACCCATCAGTTGTAGGTCTTGCTTCTATGTCGTTTCAGGAGATACTATATGATGCAATGCTAAGAAAGGTGTTTTTTATTGGAAATATATATTAACAAATACGTAAAGTAGTATGAATAAAAATTGTTATTAACATCCCAGGCAAAGACACGCAAGGGAACAGCTGCAAGCAGCACACGCACGTGATTTGCGGATATATATACATATATATAAAATATGTCAAGTAGTAATCACTGCCGCAACTAATCTACTTACGCCTAACGCAAATACTACAAGAAGTTGTGTCATTAAGGTGACTGCCTAGTTTCGCTCGTCCACGTCGTTCGAGGCTTTGTCATTAAGGAGACTGTCTAGTTTCGAGCGAGACGGCTAACTTTATCGCCTTCATCGTTAATTTTTCATCTCCATAGCTGCAAACGCACCACCTAACATGAGCATGAAGTTTTAACATGCGCACTACCCATTGCATCACCGCTGCACCCATTGAAATGGGATGCCAGAGTGTGACATTTAACTTGTCATCTAACGTGTCTCTCTTAGGACATGCCTGCCCCCTCCCCATTGAATTCGAGCGCATGTAGTTGCGTTCTACCCATTGCATCACAGTGGCAGTACCCCCATTGCTATGGAATGCATGAGCGTGAAGTCTAGTAGCCCGAGGCATGAGTCTGTCTCGGGACACGTCTGCCCCCTCCCCTGTAAATGCAGGAGCATGAAGTTGCACTCTACCCATTGAAATGGTATGCTAGAGCATGAAGTCCCATAGCCTGAGGCAGGCATCTCTCTCGGGACACGTCTGCCCCCTCACCTGTTAATGCGGGAGCATGAAGTTGCGCTCTACCCATCGCATCACTGTGGCACCCTTGCTATGAAATGCGAGAGCGTTGTGTCCCATAGCTCCCGCAGCTATGTTCTGGCTGGCGTCTCAGTTGGGGGCCTCCATCGTCGATGCATGAATGCGTGAGCGTGAAGTTGCATTCTACCCATCGCATCACTGTGGCACCATTGCTATGAAATGCGAGAGCTTTGTGTCCCATAGCTCACGCAGCTATGTTCTGGCTGGCATATCTGTTGGGGGGCCTCCATAGTCGGTGCGTGAATGCAAGAGCGTGAAGTTGCGCTTTACCCATTGCTTCACCAAGGCCTCTTGAATGTCAGATCATGATGTACCGACTCCGAAGCTGTGTCCTGGCTGCATCTCTGTTGGGAGCCACCATAGTCGGTGCGTGAATGCAAGAGCGTGAATCTGCACTCTACCTATTGCTTCTCCAAGGCCTCTTGAATGTCAGATGATGACGTAACGACTCCGAAGCTATGTCCTGGCTGCTTCTCTGTTGGGAGCTGCCATAGTCGGTGCGAGAATGCAAGTGTGTGAAGTTTCGCTCTACCCATTGCATCACTGCGGCACCCTTCCAATGGAATGCATGAGCATGAAGTACCGAAGCTATGTCCTGGCTGCATCTCTGTTGGGAGCCGTCATTGTCGGTGCCTGAATGCAAGAGCTTGAAGTTGTGCTCTACCCATTGCTACACAGCGGCCCTTGAATGCCAGAGCATGACATAACCATTGGGCGCCGCCCCCTTGAATGTCAGAGCATGGCATAATGGCATCGTCTTCGGGAGGCACAACCAACATGGCCGACCCTGGTGCGTGAATGCAAGAGCGTGAAGTTGTGCTCTACCCATTGCTTCACCAAGGTCCCCCATGAATGCCAGAGCATAACTGTTGGGTGCATCGTCTTCAGGAGCCACAACCAACATGGCTGACCCCTTGGCGTTGGCGTAGGCAGCCTCCATGAACTAACATGAGCGCCAGGGATTGCCCGAGAAAAAAAAAAAATTTTTTGTTTGGAACTTTTGAAAAGTTAACTCAATATTTAGAAATATTAAATCAATATTTTAAAATATTAAATCAAACTTTTCAAAATTCAATTCATGTTTCCAAATGACATCGTTCGGAACAACAGAAGTAGTTAATAATAGCGCTGCAAATGGTCAACAATTCAATTCAACATCAAAAATCACAGGCCAAATTTATCACAAAGTGGGGTNTTAATAATAGCGCTGCAAATGGTCAACAATTCAATTCAACATCAAAAATCAAAGGCCAAATTTATCACAAAGTGGGCTCATTGCTGCCAATGCCAGACGAACCACATAAATATTTACAAATCTACTTTATGGGCGGTGAGGATGCACGTGTGGATGCACGCTGTAGCTACACTCACCTCAATTCACTTTTTGCAAGACGCATCGTCAGCGAGCTGGACGCTCTATTGAATGAGCACAATGAATTGTTGAAAATATTGAAAATACACATGCACAAATTAGAAAGTGATGATCACGCTATTGTCATCAATCCTGACAAAACACCTGCTGGAGAGCACATTCGTAGATTCAATGTACCTGTTGTTGACGACGTTGCTGGAATTATAGTTGGCGATCGTTCAGCTACACGAGAAATCGTGATTCGTAGAAGAAATAATAATCTCCAGTTCATTGCAGATACACACCGTTCATATGACGCTCTCCAATATCCACTAAAGTTCTGGAAGGGACAAGACGGATATTGCATAAATATTAAACAACGAGATCCCACAACAAGTACTATATTCATTATGTACTTAATTTATTAATAATTTATTTATTATACTTAACTATCGTTAATTTATATTTATGGATATCGATTGATGGTAAGACGCGGTCAGGACAACGTCATTCTACGATGTCGTGAGCTTTGTCAACAATTCATGGTCGACATGTACGTGAAGATAGAGAGCGAACGACTACGATACTAGCTATAATAATCAACAAAAGCTGCGTGTGGAAGAATACATTCACTTGCGAGACGCTATTGTCAACAACGCCTACGTCAACGAAATTGGTAACTCTTTCAATATACCATCATCGTACATAGGCAGTCCACGTCATATGCAAGAGTATGCACAGGATGCTATGACTTTCGTGCGCGTATATGGACGACCATGTTTATTTATCACATTCACATGTAATCCAATAAGGACGGAGATTACATCTTTGCTATTGCCTGGACAAAATGCAATATATCGTCATGACATTACAGCACATGTGTTCAGACAAAAATTAAAGTCTTTAATAAGTTTCATTACTAAATTACATGCATTCGGCCCCACACGTTGCTGGATGTATACGGTTGAATGGCAAAAGCGTGGATTACCTCATGCCCACATTTTGGTTTGGTTCATCGACATAATCCGTCCTGAAGAAATTGATAGTATAATTTCTGCGGAAATTCCAGATCCATCTATTGATCAATTGCTGTTTGACATTGTTACAGCAAACATGATTCATGGCCCATGCCGTTCATGGTCCATCTGAGTAGGTTATCGCTTTGCATGGTAGATGGAAAATGTACCAAAAGTTTCCCCAAAATTTTTACTAATGATACGATCACAAATGTTGACGGATATCCAATGTATCGTTGGAAAAGTTCCGATAATAGCAGACAATCATTTATTAAAAATATCAAGAACACAGACATTGACATTGACAATCGTTGGGTGGTACCATGAGCAAAACATACGATGCTCATATTAACGTTGAGTTCTGCAGTTCAGTGAAGAGCATCAAATACATTTACAAGTATGTGAATAAAGGCAAAGATATGGCTGTATTTCGAGTGGAAAATACAAACGTTAATGTTCCTCCAGTGAATAACAACGATGAAATAACGCTCTACCAAATTGGCCGGTACATCAGCTCCAATGAAGCAGTTTGGCGTATCTTAGGTTTCCGAATTCATGAACGGGATCCAGCAGTTATTCATTTAGCCGTCCATCTTGAAAACGGTNAATTCATGAACGGGATCCAGTAGTTATTCATTTAGCCGTCCATCTTGAAAACGGTAAGCGCGTATATTTCATGGACGAGACAGCGATTGATCGTGCTATAAGTCCACCAAAAACTACACTCACCAAATTCTTTGAATTATGTAATCGTGCGGATGCTTTTGGTGCCTTTGCACGGACATTACTTTATACAGAAATACCACGCTGTTTCACATGGGGTCAAACAAAAAAAATGGATGCCCTGCAAGCAAGGCACACCGATTGATGCATGTCCCGGTTTATTCAAATCAAACACCTTGGGACGAGTATTTACAGTCAATCCAAGGCAGACTGAGTGCTTTTATCTTCGACTGTTATTGGTTAATGTCACCGGTCCATTGTCATTTCAAGATATACGTAAAGTAAATGGACAACAGTATCCAACGTATAAAGATGCATGTCTTGCACTCGGCTTGCTGGAAGACGACAACCAGTGGGAATGTATGCTTGCTGAAGCAGCATTGAACTGTACAGCAAAACAAATTCGTCTACTATTTGCTATAGTGTTGACTACATGTTTCCCGGCCCGTGCAGATACATTGTGGGGTAATCACAAAGATTCAATGAGTGATGATATTTTGCATCAACATCGTTCACGGTGCAACGATCTAAGGATTCCATTCAGCAACACTATGTACAATGCTATTGAGGATCATTGCATTATGATTGCCAACTTATCACTCAGTCATTTCGGTATGCAATCGCCAAACCGAAGTGCATCTGACTTAATGAACACTTAAATGAATCGTGAACTACAACACAATACTGTAGAATTGGCAGCGATTGTTACTCGCACTGTCCCACTAATGAATGAGGAACAAAGAACCATTTATGTCCACATTATGCTCGCAGTTTCGGCAGGGCAACGTGGATTTTTTTTTTTTGGACGCACCAGGTGGAACTGGCAAAACATTCCTTATTTCGCTAATTCTCGCGGAAATACGATTGAATAATGGCATCGCATTGGCGGTTGCATCGTCTGGCATTGCGGCAACTTTATTGGATGGAGGCACGACAGCTCATTTAATTTTTTTGGAAGTTACACGCTTTCGAACAAACGGACACAAGGTTTTTATATACATAGATTAGTTTTTCGTTTTTAGCTTGCTATCCTGTTTTATTTGACTCGATTCCTTGGTGGAATTTTCTCGCTATGTACATATATATTCTTGCCTACAGCATACTCTGCTTGTATTCTGTCATGTCTGGTAAAACTGCCTTGTTTGAGTGCGTTCCTTTCTTGTGTTGTCCCATTTTGTTTCTACATATTTCGTCAGTGTTGTAATTTTATTCCAGCAGGCTCAAGCAGTTTTATATCATGTGTTGTTTTTTATGTGTTATATGTTGGTCGCAAATACATATATGTATATTTTTCTTAACTAGTTGCTGTCTTGTTTTGGACTATATTCCCTCTTGGAATTTCCCATACTAGTATACATATTTATTATCTCGTCCATAGGTTACTTGTCTTTTCTAAGTATTTTTTCGTGTTCAGTCGAGTTTTTCCAAGACAGATATCTGCATCGCAATGGCGAATGTCAAAAAATATCCATCTGGACATGTCTGTACATTGTTAAAGGTTAATTTTCGTTTTAATTGTGTTGTCTAATTTGCACGTTTTTATTGGGAATTATTGTCTTTTTTGTGCAAAAACATCTTTTTGGTTTTGTTTTTCCTATATAAATATATAAACTCATTTCCATCAAAAATTGATCACCCTGAAGGTTCCATGGCAGAGGCCCGCAAGTGGGTACAGTCACAGAACATGGTGGTATGTAGACAGAACAAATCCAAATATTGTACCACACGAAGAATGTATTGAAGGGGACCAACACTTGCAGGATGTAATTAGTATGGTGTTAAACCACCCATATGGTCCATACCGTATAAGAAGGCCACTTTCTGACAGTCAGTGAGTGGCAATTGACTAATACGAAACAAACAAAGTGCCATTTAGAAAATCCTGTATCAGCTGATGCACGAACGAACAAAAGTTAATATTATGTTGGCTATTCTGAGTGCACTGCCAACGCACATCAGACAAGCAGAAAATACGCGATAAGAAAGAGTTCCAAGTTTAATTAATACATTTTATTTTATGTGATCACAAAACAGTGGTTGTTAGTGTTAAAAACTAAACTTCGTGATAATGTAGTAAGTTAAGGTGATAAAATTGAAATGTACAATAGAATGATACGACGTGGAAAAGTTTTCTGAAGTTGTGACAAACTTCAGAAAGATTTTTCACGTCGTATAATCCATCTCAAACCTTACTTTCAACACGTCCATGATATTAATTCCAAAAGCATACAGAAATATTACATAATATTGCTGAATTATTTTTTCAAATAATTTGACGAAACGACACGAACTTTAATTGTATTTCCAGCTCGTAACATAAGAATTATCAACTTTAAAATAAACGCTATCTTTTGACCATAAAGAAGGTTACTCAAAACTTCGTCGTGACGTGCTGCGCGCTATCTATCGGATATTCTGCGAGCTATTACCAGCCAGAAATGAATCTCTTTACAGCGTGATAATAACTGAATTTACAAACATATGCCAATAGTTATATTTTTCCACGAGCTCTGCATAATTTTTAAAGTAACATATATTTCATATACAACGATTTAGAGTGCAAGTTATTTATATTCGGCCGGTAATCGTTCGTCTACTTAAATTATACGCCATATTGTTCTCTCGAAACCCGTCTCATTGTTTCCGTAGAAAATAAGACACGCGTGAATAGTTTTTAAGCAATTCTAACGTTATCCCACATCACATATTTCCAACTCGAATATATTAGCTATAAACTCCAAAGTGTAATAATAGATACAACAGACCGTCTCGAAAAATGTAACCCAAATTCACTTTCTCGGGCAAATTAAAAAAGAGTTATCGAATANAATAATAGATACAACAGACCGTCTCGAAAAATGTAACCCAAATTCACTTTCTCGGGCAAATTAAAAAAGAGTTATCAAATATCTAACATTTTATATTTTCACTTTTATAACTTACTTATATTTTTATTCAGATGTCAGTCTTAAAATATCTTAAAATTTGTTTAGCATTACGGTAAAATGAGAAGTGGATTAGCTGACAGTGTGTTGATAAAAAATACAGCCCCGAAGTGACGGACCAGCTGATGGCGGAAGGATACGTAGTCAGATGTAAACANAATACAGCCCCGAAGTGACGGACGAGCTGATGGCGGAAGGATACGTAGTCAGATGTAAACAGTGGCGCTACTTTCGCCGAGCTGTCAAAAAGTGGCCTTCTTATATGGTACAGAATATACCATGGAGACAGGCGGCGACACAGTCGGAAATCGAGGTGTACTGATATTAGATGTTCTCCTGAAGAATATCTTGCCACAATTGGCGCAACTGACACTCAAAATCCGCTGTATGGTCCCAAACGTTCTCGATGGGTGAGAGGTCTGGGGAACTTGCTGGCCTAGTAAGCTGGTTGATAACATGAAGGCAGGCCAGAAATACCCGTGCTGTGTGAGGCCGCGCATTATCCTTCTGAAAAATAGGATTGTCAAGCTGCAGCAGGAAGGGAAGTACACATGGACACAGAATTTTCTGGACATATCGTAGACGTCAGGATTCCTTCAATCACCACCAGTGGGACGCGGGGATCGTAGGAAACAGCACCCCACATCGTGACACTTCCCATTGAGGCGGCGCGCAGCTCCATAATGTAGCGTCNGTGATGATATTTTGCATCAACATCGTTCACGGTGCAACGATCTAAGGATTCCATTCAGCGACACTATGTACAATGCTATTGAGGATCATTGCATTATGATTGCCAACTTATCACTCAGTCATTTCGGTATGCAATCGCCAAACCGAAGTGCATCTGATTTAATGAACACTTAAATGAATCGTGAACTACAATACAATACTGTAGAATTGGCAGCGATTGTTACTCGCACTGTCCCACTAATGAATGAGGAACAAAGAACCATTTATGACCGCATTATGCTCGCAGTTTCGGCAGGGCAATGTGGATTCTTTTTTTTGGACGCACCAGGTGGAACTGGCAAAACATTCCTTATTTCGCTAATTCTCGCGGAAATACGATCGAATAATGGCATCGCATTGGCGGTTGCATCGTCTGGCATTGCGGCAACTTTATTGGATGGAGGCACAACAGCTCATTCAATTTTTTTGGAAGTTACACGCATTCGAACAAATGGACACAAGGTTTTTATATACATAGATTAGTTTTTCGTTTTTAGCTTGCTATCCTGTTTTATTTGACTCGATTCCTNAGGTTTTTATATACATAGATTAGTTTTTCGTTTTTAGCTTGCTATCCTGTTTTATTTGACTCGATTCCTTGGTGGCATTTTCTCGCTATGTACATATATATTCTTGCCTACAGCATACTCTGCTTGCATTCTGTCATGTCTGCTAAAACTGCCTTGTTTGAGTGCGTTCCTTTCTTGTGTTGTCCCATTTTGTTTCTACATATTTCGTCAGTGTTGTAATTTTATTCAAGCAGGCTCAAGCAGTTTTATATCATGTGTTGTTTTTTATGTGTTATATGTTGGTTGCAAATACATATATGTATATTTTTCTTAACTAGTTGCTGTCTTGTTTTGGACTATATTCCCTCTTGGAAATTCCCATACTAGTATACATATTTATTATCTCGTTCATAGGTTACTTGTCTTTTCTAAGTATTTTTTCGTGTTCAGTCGAGTTTTTCCAAGACAGAAAGACATCTGCATCGCAATGGCGAATGTCAAAAAATATCCATCTGGACATGTCTGTACATTGTTAAAGGTTAATTTTCGTATTAATTGTGTTGTCTAATTTGCACGTTTTTATTGGGAATTATTGTCTTTTTTGTGCAAAAACATCTTTTTGGTTTTGTTTTTCCTATATAAATATATAAACTCATTTCCATCAAAAATTGATCACCCTGAAGGTTCCATGGCAGAGGCCCGCAAGTAGGTACAGTCACAGAACATGGTGGTATGTAGACAGAACAAATCCAAATATTGTACCAAACGAAAAATGTATTGATGGGGACCAACACTTGCAGGATGTACTTAGTATGGTGTTAAACCACCCATATGGTCCATGACGTATAAGAAGGCCACTTTCTGACAGTCAGTGAGTGGCAATTGACTAATACGAAACAAACAAAGTGCCATTATAAAATCCTGTATCAGCTGATGCACGAACGAACAAAAGTTAATATTATGTAGGCTATTCTGAGTGCACTGCCAACACACATCAGACAGCAGAAAATACGCGATAAGAAAGAGTTCCAAGTTTAATTAATACATTTTATTTTATGTGATCACAAAACAGTGGTTGTTAGTGTTAAAAACTAAACTTCGTGATAATGTAGTAAGTTAAGGTGATCAAATTGAAATGTACAATAGAATGATACGACGTCGAAAAGTTTTCTGAAGTTGTGCTAACTTCAGAAAGCTTTTTCACGTCGTATAATCCATCTCAAACCTTACTTTCAACACGTCCATGATATTAATTCCAAAAGCATACAGAAATATTACATAATATTGCTGAATTATTTTTTCAAATAATTTGACGAAACGACACGAACTTTAATTGTATTTCCAGCTCGTAACATAAGAATTATCAACTTTAAAATAAACGCTATCTTTTGACCATAAAGAAGGTTACTCAAAACTTCGTCGTGACGTGCTGCGCGCTATCTATCGGATATTCTGCGAGCTATTACCAGCCAGAAATGAATCTCTTTCCACCGTGATAACGAATTTACCAACATATGCCAATAGTTATATTTTTTCACGAGCTCTGCATAATTTTTAAAGTAACATATATTTCATATACAACGATTTAAAGTGCAAGTAATTTATATTCGGCCGGTAATCGTTCGTCTACGTAAAT
The DNA here is from genome assembly GCA_002778355.1 of Clitarchus hookeri. Lineage (NCBI taxonomy): Eukaryota > Metazoa > Arthropoda > Insecta > Phasmatodea > Phasmatidae > Clitarchus > Clitarchus hookeri. Next base: position 99,683 of record NQII01006561.1, read on the forward strand.
TATACGCCATATTGTTCTCTTGTAACCCGTCTCATTGTTTCCGTAGAAAGTAAGACACGCGTGAATAGTTTTTAAGCAATTCTAACGTTATTCCACATCACATATTTCCAACTCGAATATATTAGCTACAAACTCCAAAGTGTAATAATAGATACAACAGACCGTCTCGAAAATTGTAACCCAAATTCACTATCTCGGACAAATTAAAAAAGAGTTATCAAATATCTTAACATTTTATATTTTCACTTTTATAACCTACTTATATTTTTAGACAGATGTCAGTCTTAAAATATCTTAAAATTGGTTTAGCATTACAGTAAAATGAGAAGTGGATTAGCTGACAGCGTGTTGATAAAAAATACAGCCCCGAAGTGACGGACCAGCTGATGACGGAAGGATATGTAGTCAGATGTAAACAGTGGCGCTACTTTCGCCGAGCTGTCAAAAAGTGGCCTTCTTATATGGTACAGAATATACCATGGAGACAGGCGGCGACACAGTCGGAAATCGAGGTGTACTGATATTAGATGTTCTCCTGAAGAATATCTTGCCACAATTGGCGCAACTGACACTCAAAATCCGCTGTATGGTCCCAAACGTTCTCGATGGGTGAGAGGTCTGGGGAACTTGCTGGCCAAGTAAGCTGGTTGATAACATGAAGGCAGGCCAGAAATACCCGTGCTGTGTGAGGCCGGGCATTATCCTTCTGAAAAATAGGATTGTCAAGCTGCAGCAGGAAGGGAAGTACACATGGACACAGAATTTTCTGGATATATCGTAGACGTCAGGATTCCTTCAATCACCACCAGTGGGGCGCGGGGACCGTAAGAAACAGCACCCCACACCGTGACACTTCCCATTGAGGCGGCGCGCATCTCCATAATGTAGCGTTGATCGCGGCTCAGGTCATAATGGGTACTGGTGGACACGGGCGTATCCCCAGCCGCCATGACATGTCCCTGGATGGGGCACAGCGACGCCCTGCTGGTGGTCCTCCCGGGTCCACCTAAGTTTTCTCGACAGGGTGCGTGCTCTTCTCTTCCCCTTGTGGCCTACACCGACTCATAGTGTAGGCAGAACGGTTTAAGTGGCGAGAAAAACGCTGAAAAGTTCCAACTGCCTCTCAAAGGCTGACGATTCTTTCTCTCTCGAACTCATCCAGGTGAGCAAAGGTTTGTAGAATGCGCCTTCGGGGCATGCTGCTTGTTCACTGAATTTGGCTCTGTGGCTCACGCTGCTCCCATTGAATAGATATACCAACAGTGGACTTCCCCGGGTTAAAGTTTCTGACCACACCATCAGAAGAGAATCTATAGTCCTTGGTATGAACACCACGTAGCGCTAGTCCATTGTCGTGGCTGCTGCGTGGGGAAGTCTGCAGCGTTGCCACTGTGACATCTACCCTCTCTCTCATACTCCCTCTCTGTCGCTCCCAAACCAAACTTCAGAAGGTGTTCTGAAAGTCTGCTATCCCCACGAAGTTGGGGCAGGCAAGATAGCGAAAACCAAAATAATTAAGTCAAGCAGTTTATGTCAGTTTACGAAAATACTACGGGTTATGTAAAACGTATGTATTTACAAAATGAAACATAATGTACGGGTAAGGAACGGGAAAGTGGAAAACTACTGACACTGACATAATAATACAATAAACAGAACTTTATAAAATACAAGCTGTGCCCGTGGCTCCACACGCATGGAGTAAAGAATTAGTGTTTAGGTTTTTTGTTAAATAGTCTATGCCTTTCATACATTTTCCTGACAATGTCTGCACTTGCTTTTCAATTTCAATGAGTGCAAGGTGAAAAACTTCGTCACTGAATGTTGCTTGTGAATTCAATGGTAAAAAACGCTTATTAGTATATGTCTGTTATAGATAGATACCTGCTACCTCAGAGTTTTTTTGTCTTTTTTATTCTACACCATCTTTTATTACATTATATTGTTACATCTTTAACAGATAAGACAACATATTGCAAGAGAGAGCGCTGGTGACTAAACTATTTCCGACTTTGTCCTTTATTATCGTCACCGCTTATTCCTTATGTTACTTTACATAACAAAATAAATATTAAAATCTGGCCAAAGAACATAGAGATGAATTAACAAAAAAAACGTAAATCGGATGCGTGGTTCTCGAGTGATAAGACCACTAAGAGGCATACAGAGATATGTTGAGATATAAAATATGCATAGATGGGATAACTATGAATCAGGTAATGTATCTACATTAACACACGTACGTTCTGTAGGCTCTGAGTCTAGTTCAGNAGAAGAGAATCTGTAGTTCTTGGTATGAACACCACGTAGCGCAAGTCCATTGTCGTGGCTGCTGCGTGGGGAAGTCTGCAGCGTTGCCACTGTGACATCTACCCTCTCTCTCATACTCCCTCTCTGTCGCTCCCAGACCAAACTTCAGAACGTGTTCTGAAAGTCTGCTATCCCCACGAAGCTGGGGCAGACAAGATAGCGAAAACCAAAGTAATTAAGTCAAGCAGTTTATGTCAGTTTACGAAAATACTACGGGTTATGTAAAACGTATGTATTTACAAAATGAAACATAATGTACGGGTAAGGAACGGGAAAGTGGAATACTACTGACACTGACATAATAAAACAATAAACAGAACTTTATAAAATACAAGCTGTGCCCGTGGCTCCACACGCATGGACTAAAGAATTATTGTTTAGGTTTTTTGTTAAATAGTCTATGCCTTTCATACATTTTCCTGACAATGTCTGCACTTGCTTTTCAATTTCAATGAGTGCAAGGTGAAAAACTTCGTCACTGAATGTTGCTTGTGAATTCAATGGTAAAAAACGCTTATTAGTATATGTTTGTTATAGATAGATACATGCTACCTCAGAGTTTTTTTTTTGTCTTTTTTATTCTACAACATCTTTTATTACATGATATTGTTACATCTTTAACAGATGAGACAACATATTGCAAGAGAGAGTGCTGGTGACTAAACTATTTCCGACTTTGTCCTTTATTATCGTCACCGCTTATTCCTTATGTTACTTTACGTAACAAAATAAATATTAAAATCTGGCCAAAGAACATAGAGATGAATTTAAAAAAAAAACGTAAATCGGATGCGTGGTTCCCGAGTGATAAGACCACTAAGAGGCATACAGAGATATGTTGAGATATAAAATATGTATAGATGGGATAACTATGAATCAGGTAATGTATCTACATTATCGCATGGACGTTCTGTAGCCTGTGTGTCTAGTTCAGTAGAATGGTGCGTGGTTCTCGACTGATGACAGCACTAAGAGGCAGACAGAGAGATGTTGAGATTTACAATATGTATAGATGGGATAACTGTGGAGTCAGGTAATGTATCTACATTATCACATGGACGTTCTGTAGGCTGTGTGTCCAATTCAGGGGTTGGTGCGGTGTGCTCGAGTGATAAGAGCACTAAGAGGCAGACAGAGACATGTTGAGTTTTATAATTTGTACAGATGAGGTAACTGTGAGTCAGGATATGTATCTACAATTTAACATGGACGTTCTGTAAGCCTTGTGTCTAGTTCTGGAGGTTTATGCGTGGTTCTCGAGTGATAAGAGCACTTACAGGCAGACAGAGAGATGTTGAGTTTTATTATATGTAAAGATGGGATAACTGTGGAGTCAGGTAATGTATCTACATTAACACACGTACCTTCTGTAGGCTGTGTGTCTAGTTCGGGAGGTTGATGCGTGGTTCTCGAGTGATAAAAGCACTAACAGGCAGACAGAGATATGTTGAGATATAAAATATGTATAGATGGGATAACTGTGAGTCAGGTAATGTATCTACATTATCGCATGGACGTTCAGTAGCCTGTGTGTCTAGTTCAGTAGAATGGTGCGTGTGTCTACGTCACATAATATTAGGTGGTCAAATCTCCGTCGTGTGATGAAGGTTTTTATGTTATACATTATTTTTTTATATCTTATGTTATTGTTAGAAAACGTTTATTTCCAGAATTACTTTGTCTGAAAGCAATAATAATATGTAAGTACAGCACAGTGCTTAATGAGATGCACACTCATACAGCGTTCGCATTCGTCTAAGTACGTAAATGTTCATGTCTCTGGAAATGACAAATGCACGTACATGGGGTAACGAATGTTTGTACGTCTCACGCCCTTACAGCCCATAGGCTACTTTTTTGAAAAATTGTTTATATGTATTCAAAATTGTTATTCATAATATTTATTTTTCTAAAGAGTGGTATAGAGGCATTTTAACTTTCAAAAAAGCATCTAAGAAGTTCTTAATAATGTTAACTCATCAATCTTTATTGATATATAACTACCAGGATTTGTGATTGGTTATAAACAGGGCGTGGCAATTAAAATATAGCTAATATGCAGGACAGTGAGAACACTGCCAATTTTTTACAAGGCAAGGCATAGATGTGTTTAATGGTTATATGAAATTTAAAAAATTGATTTTTATTCATACTGTTATGATGTGATCAGGCATTAGGTGAACGGCCTGCCTGATCACACCTTTAAACATCAAACCAGGGCACCAGCGTGATTGCAACCACAGCTTGCATAAGACAGTTGCAGAAATCCCCTCCACCGGCCAGTAAACTGGGCCAAAAATATTAAACAACGCGCCCGATATAGGCCAGCGTAACAACGGGAGCGGCGTCTTTTGTCGTCGACCCGACCAGATAGAGAGTGTCCGGCTGTCGTTAACCGCCTCCTAGAAACAGCCTCCGGTAACATGAACAAGATGGGGACATTCCAATTAGTCGGTAGTAGTTATGGCGTGAGGTAACAATAAATTTTAATATGATTAATAAGCATTTTGGTATTTAATTTAAGCTCCTCCAATGAATAGTCACGTAAATAGTTTATTCTATAATCTTTATGTTTAATAAACTCCTTATACTGTTGTGCTCTACTTAATCATGACTCATTATTGAGCTACGCCCTTAGCCACTTACAACTATGAATGACAAAAAAAAAGTTCATTCGTAACAATAACGTTACTAGTGTTGAAATAAAATCTACACTTAGTTTTTTTACCAGTTTTGATAATACATTATAGATAACAGATTTTACTGCGTCGTATACTTATTCATTCATTTCTTTAAAACAATGTCTATGACTTATTAAATAGCAACACTTTCATTGTCATGCGTTTTTAAGCTACAGCTTCTAATGGGTTGACAATTTTAAACTTACGCCTACGTTCAGCACGGATTCAGTATTTGTTTTCCGTCAAAATGCTTGTTCAGAAACTCTCAGGTGGCTAGTTTCCGTAACGGATACAAATAAGCATGCCTGTCGGAAGGTATAGAGTATCGAGCTGATTGAAGTATGCTTATATACAAAAGTGCATTCCTAGGTTCGGACACAGCCTTAATGGCACTTGAATCGACAAATTTAACGTACTAATTATTTGTACGAACAGTCACCTTCGTGGTTGATCACAACCCCAAACTGTAAACACTGAGTCACATTGTAGACCTTCGTGCGTCTAACATATGTTTCTCGACTAGTGACCAATCATTTCCTGTCAATTACCTTTCACATAAGAACGAAATGAAAACTCTACTATGTTGTATGACATCATTAATGACGAATATCAGATTTGCAATTGTAAGTACTAATAGTACGCGTATTTTATCGTAAACACCTAAACTATAATAAAATAATAATAAATTACAACTAAAAACAATGACCGTTGTATATTTATGATAATTCATTTTCGCAGAGGTAAATAAAACCAAATAGTAGGTGATATCACTGCAAAATACCGGCCAATACTGAATTCTACGACAGAAACAAAACACATGTCATGGTGGCTACTGATAAATCATGAGTTGGGTATTCACAGCTGCAACGAAGGCTGATAACCCGCATGTGTCAGGCTCGCCTTTAGCAGAATGTGAAGGAACACATGGGTGAGCAAAGGCCAGGGTGATGACCTACTTTTGCCGGCTGCGGAACTGGGAACACTGCACGGGTTTGAATGCTGCGTCGTCTGCTGCCTGCTAACTATCAGTCGAGAACACTAGCGCTCCTCTGAATCGTACTAAGAACTGACATAAAAAATTGTTCAGACTTTTCCTAATCCCATAGTCGGTCTAGTGTATAACTTTACGCAATGCCGCTATTAACACTAAGGCCTTGTTCGGTGTCTTGCAACTACGAATGATGGTGGAACATTTATGCCCCCTAGTGGCACACCCAAGCAAGCAAATAGCATTAAACGCACATGGGACACATGTCGGTCTATGGCGATAGTGTGTGACAACCTTCATTGAATTCACGCGATTCGTTCATGGTGATATTTTTTTCAAATGAATTTATTTTGTACAATTTTTGGTGAAATTTTTGTCTTATTATGCCATAACTTACTTTTTTACTGATTTTCTAGTTTTTAGCTACTTCAATGGAGCACTTGCTGAGGAAAATTAAGAACGTTAATACTTTTCTCGCTGAAAGCTCAGTGCTATGAGAGTTGGATAACAGAAAAATGATTTCTTCATGTTTGTAACTGATGCTGTTACACGGACGAGCTGGCCATGTCGAAGAAGGAAAGGGGAGGGGGAAATCACGTCTCCCCCCAAAACCCCAATACTCTTTTTCGGGGAACAGCCTTGTTTCTTCGATATATGTTCGTCTTGATTTTACTTCAGAAATGGGATACAAACAGTTAATCATCCTTTGATGTTGGTTTGAGATGAGTAATAATATTTTAAGCTTAAATAATTTCAGTGAACATTAAACCACGTATAATAAAAGAGAGCTAAACATTTACTTTTATAAAAAGTGAAACCTAAACTATTTCGTTAAAACAGCAAATATCGAATATGCCAAGCACAAATGTTTCTTCACCTTGCAGTTGCTTTAGAAACTTACCACCCACACACTGGAATAGTTAACCAAAAAATTAAAAGGAAGATATAAATTTGTAAATTTTAATAACATTAGAGCCAGGTATAGGAAATTTTATGGAATGCTTCCAATGACTTTGCAATTCAACAGTTATTTTTCTTCATTTATACTGACGATATAAAGCAATTTTCCTGAGTCAAAGTTAACGAAGTATTACGCAGAGTCAAATGTAAGAATAGGTTACATTAGTACGCTTACAAAATAGCTGTAAAACATAGCAAATTAACTTCATTAGTTCCCATGGCCACAACTAAAGTAATAAAAAATATAAATAAAAGACAGATAATGACCATAATGTCACATACATTGCCTACATGGTGTTAGGTAACATCAAATACAGTATAAAGTATTACGTAAACTAAAAATTTTATGCATAATGACAGGATTGCCTAGGTATTTTTCTAAAGAATAAATTAATGTATCACGACTACACACATAAAAGCATACAAGTATAGATTCAATCCCTCCTCCACATTTCAGCTCCAATTTGCAACACAAGCATAAGACAGATCTGCGGTGAAGAATCCTAATGCTACAATTGTCAACTTAAAATGTACTAAAGCAAAATCAAACGTGTGCATATGCACATGTTCATACTGTTAAGAGATACTACTCGTATTTTGAAAGTTTAAAGCAAATTAATATCTGGGAAATGTGGACATAATCTGGCTCTGTTGTGCAGTGGGAAGCGTTTTGTCTGGTTCACATGTATTCCGAGCATGCCAAACAGAGCGGAAAACTGGAACAGCCAGTCAGAAAATGTCCTCGTTTTCCTCACGAGCTGCGGCGACAAATTGAGCCCATGGCGATATTTTTGCCCGCGGAAAGACCAGAAGTTTACATATTTTATTCCACTAATTTGTTCGATAATCAAAGTGCATTGATTTAATGGTATAGAATAGTTTTGTGTTTTATGATGAAATATGTGAACATATATATTCGTTTTATTCAACGCTCGTATGAAATAAATATATTAAAAAAATCAACAGATAGGTAGCACTAACGTGTAAAGTATTTTTGAAAGTATAAAACGAAATTGACATGACTTGAAAATAATTTACTATAAATCCGTACCAGAATGGGATTATAAATAAAAAAGAATAGAACCACGCCTCGAACATCAAACAACAGGCAGTGAATAAAAGGAATCTTGGTATTAAAAATGAAGAGCGAAACAGCGTGGTCGTAAACAAATTGCAATCAAATAGCAAAATGGTAACCCAGAATGATCTGCTTACACGTGAACAACCACAGGTTCTGACAGTTAAGTGCGTTCGGCGTGATCTACGTAATGTGAATAAAGCTTTACTGTCTCCAGCCAGACCGACCCGGGTTCTGTTCCCAGCGCCCTCCCTTCTGGCGGTGGTATGACGAGAACTGGGGTTGACCCAGCCCCGAGAGGAAGATCGAGGAGCCACCTGGAGTAAAGATGTTCATGCACTGGCCGAGAAAAAATTGCGCAGTGAACCCTTACCGTTATCGACAGCACCTGAGTAGTTGGAAATAACGTGTTTAAACGCAGCTTCGTGAGACGGAGCCACCGAACATTGGTAAGAAAAAGTCATATGTCGTGTTTTTTTTTNACGCAGCTTCGTGAGACGGAGCCACCGAACATTGGTAAGAAAAAGTCATATGTCGTGTTTTTTTTTTCGTTTTCCATTCCAAATATCTGTTTTTCCCTTAAAAAAAAAGTCAAAATGACCCTTTTTCCCAAAAGTTTTTCAAAATTTTAATGACCCCACAATGTGGAGGAATGACTCATTTTTGGACAATGAGAGGTTGAGGGGTTTTCTCATAGTCTATCCCTACTATAATTGATGCTCTTGGATTCCATGCTAGGTTTTCTCCTAATATTCCCAAATTCTATTACCATTTAATACCTCCCTGCGAGATGGTATACATTACATGCTTGCATGCCAAGCTGAGAGGTTATCTCAGTGTTGTCCCAAATCAATTAACATATAAGACCTTCCTACGAGATGATATACTTCACGCATGCCAAGCTGGGAGGGTTATCTCAGAGTATTCCCAAATTCGATTATCATTTAAGTCCATCCTACATGCGACAACGCACATATGGGCTTGAGTAATGGCAAAGTATTTCAAAAAACATGTTTAAATAANGTGTTTAAATAAACTTTCATGTTCCATTATAGCTGAAGGCTCTCACCAGAGTCCTAGAGCAATGTCTGATTCGAAAACACAGATAGGCTTGGGCCACGCGGGAGAAGTAGTAGAATTAAAAAAAAAACTTGAATGTTAAAACAATAATAATCGTTCATATACCGTTATAGCTCCCGTCTCGTTGAGAGAAAATACGTTAAATGTTGTTACCGGACTTAGCCCCAGGCGACAGGGTGCCGCGGCGACGAAGCGGATAGACGTCTTGTTGCCCAGCGGCCATGACGTAGCTTCAGGCGACGGGGTGCCGCAGTGACGCAATGGATAGCCGTCTCGCTTCTCAGCGGTTCCATGCTCTTGCATGCCAAGCTAGGAGGGTCATCTCAGAATCTTCCCAAAATCAATTAACATTTAAGTCCATCCTACGAGAATAAATTTTTTTTTGGAAATGTAAAAACTTTATAAACAAAATGGCCGCTGTTGCAACGCCATATTGGCAGCCAGTGCGTTGCGTCGGCAGCCGTTTTGTTTTCAAAATTTTCAGGAAAATTTCACAATATTTTTTTTTTAATAATACAGTAGAACCTCGATTAACCGTGTTCGCGATTAACCATGCTCGATATTCTGGGATAATTATTTTTTTTTGTTTTTGTAAGGGGTTCAATTCTAAAAAAACGTACAGGCACAAAGGAAAGGCATAGGCTAGTAAGCAGGATGTTTGATGTATATAACTTACTAGAAATTTCAGACAGAGACCCGGTACTCCCAAGCAAATAATGCAGCCGAACCATTATTAAAATTTTGTAAGAAATTTAGCTAGTAGGCCATACTTTAGTCTAAGAAAATGTCCCCTTTTCTCTTCCTTTTCAAACGGCTCAATTGTTCATTTCACACTTCTCAGTTTGGTTCTGGCCGTCGCTTTACATAGTCCTTCCGAGCAGTCAACAATGAGTGCTAAACGTCACCGTTTCGTGCTTTCTCTAGAAAAAGGATCGATTATAAACCGTGCTGTAAGTGCAAAAAAAACCTGCGGATGAGTTCGGTGTGGGTGAACAGACCGTGCGTGACTTAATGAAGCAAAAAAATTACATTTTCAAGCTCATATCTTCTGCATAATCCACTTCTTAGCTATCAGTTGCGAGAAAAACTATGAAAAAGTCATCATTATCTGACATGGAATCTGCTCTTTTTGAATGGTTTGAACAGAAGCGTACTGAAGGAATTCCGATTTCTGGCCCAATGGTTCGTAAAAAAGCAGAATGGTTTCATGAAAAATTTTAAAATTGAGGAAAAATTTAATGCTCCCCAGGGCTGATTATTTAGGTTCAAAACTCGACACGGTATAAGACAGTTGGACATCCAAGGTGAATCTCTGACTGAAGACTTGACTACTGCAACATTGTTCAATGAGGAATTCAATTCATTGCTTTCAACGTTGAGCCTGTCCCCTGACCAAGTGTTCTACGCAGATGAGTCAGGTCTATTATGGAAAATGCTACCCTCAAAATCACTCGCTGCGTGATCTGAAAAATCAGCTCCTGGACACAAATCTAGCAAAGAACGACTGACCATTCTGACGTGTTCAAATGCGACTGGGACACACAAGCTCAAATTAACAATAATTGGGAAAGCTAAAAAAACCAAGATCTTGTAAAGGAACAGAAATGAGATGTTTTCCATGTGACTATTACAATCACCCAAAGCTTGGATGAACCAGGCTATTTTTCGTGAATGGTTATTCAACGTTTTTGTACCATCTGTAACGAAATTTCTGGATTGGAAAGGGATACCAAAAAAAGCTGGTCTTCTGCTTGATAATCCCCTTTCACACCCCTCAGTCAATACCCTGAAAACAAAGGATGGTCAAATTTTTGTCTAGTGCCTACCACCTAACGTGACTTTCTTAATCCAGCCAATGGATCAAAACGTGATTTCCTGTTAGAAAAAAAGGCACAAAAAGATATTTTTCCGTTTTATTTTACAGGAAAATTACAATTTTGATTCATTGAAAGATTCTCTGAAAAAGTGGACCATTAAAGACGCCATTTTCGCAGTATGTGAGGCTTGGGAAAACGTACCTGCAAGTACGTTAAGACTTTCGTTGGCAACAATCTTAGATCAAGCTTATGATGACGAAGAAAATGTAGAAGCTTGTCTTGAGCTTGCCACATCAATTCCAGATTTCACTAACGTTGATAAAGAGGATATTGTTGATTGGCTACAAAAAGATGTTAATGAAGAGGGATTCGAACGTCTAAGTGACAGTGACATAGCAGCTCGTTATGGCAGCACAAGCAGTACTCCACCTACACAACAGGATGATTCAGAGGACGATGAGAATGACAATGATGACAGTGTTGGCGGTGAAGAAGAAAAAATTCAGCCAAGTCAAGCAATGGAAGCAGTTGATATCCTCCTGAACTTCTGCGAACAGGAAAATTTTGACTTCCATGACGTCATGAATTTGAGAAAAATTAGAACTGAAGTAAGGAAAACCATTTCAAACCGTAAAAAACAAAGACTCATTACTTCATATTTCAAGCAGTGATAACGTTATAACATGACATTGTACACCCATATTACAGTACATATGTAATTCGTTAAATAAAAAGTGTCTCGATTAACCGTGGTTTTCAATTATCCGTGCTACCCCTCCCCTCCATTCCCCAGGATAATCGAGGTTCTACTGTAGTTAGAAATAAGGCATTTAAAGACACCTTCGTGACACGGACCCCCAAACCTTGGTAAGAAAACGTAAACATCAGGCTCTTGCATTCCACCATCTTGGCAGCCAGTGCAGAAACCTAATGCTCTGGCATTCCATTTTGAAGGCAGCCAATNCATTTTTAAGGCAGCCAATTTGTTTTTGAAAATTTATTCCAAAGATGTTTTTAAATAAATTTTTTTTTAAATATGATAATAAAAATTTTAAAACTTTAATTTTTTTTTTACATTACTAAACTTAAAAAATTTCAAAAAACTAAATAATTGTACGACATTTGCGGCTGAACACGGGAGAAAGCCCCCGTCTTCAGCTTCGACGATGGCCTTCGCCATCGTTGAAGCTGACCTGAATTTTTTAAAGTTTTGAAATGAAATTTTTTTTTCTTTAAAAAAAAATTGAGAAAAATAAATTTTCAAGGCCTACAAGTAGGAGATATGAGGTTCGAGTCTCGTGAAGCCGACTTCCTGTGGCGCAGTCTGTTAGTACGGGAGGTTCTGGGTTCTAATCCTAGGTAAGTTAGGTAGTAAGTTAGTTTGTAATCATTTCACCGGGGAACGTTAATAAGACCTTTATAACGACTCTGGTAAAGCTGGAGGAGTACACGTACTGTAGCTAGTATCTCTCGGTACGGCTTACAGCAGTTGACTGACCCCACCACTTGTTCTTTACTTCAGAGGCATGGCGTTGTATTTCCAGTTCGTAAATGTTCAAAAGTCGACAATTATTCCTACGTTTTTAGCATAGTATATTTCTTTTTTATGAGACATTAAAAAAATAATCCGGAAAAATAAGAAAATGGTGGAAAATTAATTTAACAAATCTGATAAAGGATATGTAACTATATGCGAAAATCTCGTTACTCCGAAAACTTGGCATTTTACAGAACATACGAAAACACGATTACTTTGATTTCGAAGGCAACATTTTGCTGTTTGAAACAAGATTGTGGTTAATTATTTAGATATGTATGCTCTTTTATCCAGATTTAAAGGTAAATTTACATCACAAATAGGAAACTGAAGTACGAGTTTTTCGCTGTTTGAAACCTTATAGTGGAGTTACAGGGTTTCCATTTTTAGTATGTAGATTATTTTTAAACATTCCTGGGGATACAAACTTTTCGTAGTCAATCAGTTGATTGTTGTTATGTAATAATGGCATAAGAACCTACTAACAACCAAAATGGAGATACGAGGTTTTCTTGTGAGGGTAAAATGTACAGGCATTTTAATTACTTATGTTTTTTTATCATACAAATCCCAAAACTGAATTAAATTAACACACTAGGCTACAGCTCTAAATAATTGTAAATGCAATCAGAATGACATGAGAATATATTCTTGGTATTTTAATTTTAACATTTGAGATTAAATTCAAAGATAAAATAGCTAAAATTTAAAACAACTATCGTACGGAAACCAAGAGTCGGGTTTAGTAGGAACTGTCAAAATGACACTCCTTTGATTTCAAAATCACTTAAGCTAAAACCAAAATTTCTTTGAAAATATTTTTCTGAACCATACACGAATCACTATTTAAATTTAGCTTAAAAGTCTCATGTTTACGCTAAAAATATTGCTAATGTAATTTCTCATATAATTTGGTATTTTTATCAAGTTATGTTTGATTTAACAACACGAAGTCATAAAATATCTTTAAAATCTAGAAAATATTCTACACCTTTAACGATTACAAAGGAAGAACTAGAGATTTTTAAATTTATATTCATTATCCCCCCACCCCCCTCCAGAAATTACAATTTACCCGCTATACCTCGATCCATACCATCACAATTGGTGTATGCTAGTCAGGCAGATGTTGATGGCATACTGCTCGCTCGTGATTGGCTGTTGGTTACATGCATAGGCGTGTGCAGATTCAGGTAATGGGGGGTGAACACCACAAAATATATAACCAATTCTGTATTTAAGCATGCGCATTGCAATGATCAACGCCAGATTATAAAACTTATTTTTAATTTGGTTACAGTTTCAAACACATAGCCTGTCTAGTGAAAAATTCGTAATTGGCAGCATTATTTTCAATTGTCGTAATGATGTGATGCAGCTGCACCCTCTGCATTGCCCCTGCGCGCCTATGGTTACATGACATCTATGCCTCAGCAGATAAATATGGCTTAAGTGGCGCCGTGTCACAGTTCGCAGTCTGACGTGAGAGGTGGATATCTCGCTCTCTGTCTTCCTTGGCCTTTATAACATCCTGTTTGGTAAGTTATTTTATGTTCGACTCTTCCTACACAACTCGCTAGGTATNTTTGGTTAATTTTTTTTGTTCGACTCTTCCTACACAACTCGCTAGGTATTACACATTTTCTCACCAAAGTTAAAAAATCTGCTGAAATGTCAAGTACTTGGTTGGACCAGTAACCTTGAAAAATCAAGATAATAGTTATCAACTCGTCAAGACAAGCCTGTGTAGGTAGCAATACAGAGATGTAATAATGTAGATGCGTCACCAGATTGTGCCTGTACCACTCCGAACAAAGTAAGATCCATAGAGACGTAAAACTTGAAATATCTCAGAAACTGTTCATTTTAGAGAAGAACGGGCTATTATCCACCGTAGAAATGAACAAATATGTCGCGAACGATATACCAGTACAATAAAAACATAGCTGGTATTTTGTTTTTTAAAATTATTAAAATAATTTTTTTATAAGAGGGCAATGCACTAAGATATGGACACGTGTATTAATCAATTGAGAACAAACTACAGAATTGTAAAAGAGCAAAAGGCGTTTAGTGTGTTAAGTTATTACATTAAGAAAATAAAACTAGCGAAACCTATCCCAACATTTGTGTGTAATGGCACAGTGGTACGAGTTTCACATAGTGAATTTTTTGGCTTGTGTTCAATTCCCGCTTCAAAACAAAATTAAAACCAATTTATATTTATTTCCGATACACTGCTAAACACCCACACAACGAGAATTAATTTTTGTACTCCCTTTATAAACAACAAATATACAAAATCGCAGTACAAAGTTAACGGAGATGTTCCGTGAAATCACGGAAGATTTGTGTAATTTACGGATGGTCCGTAATTAAAACAAAATTTATCGTGTCCGTAGTTTTATAAAAATTGCTGGGTAAATTTTCATCAGTAATTCTCAGAAATATCTCGGAATTTTCTTTCTAACAATGTAGCACGGATCATATCAGAGGTTGAGTTGCAAATGATTCTTAATTTGGGCCACGTATAATATCCAATTATTCAACTACTGCTTCTTATAACTTGAAAAATTCGGAATATTATCAGAAGGCGTGGTCGTGATAAAAGTTTGACCGGGGGAGAGAGGTCGAACTTGGCAGTCCTCCTCATCGCGTCGTGTTCTAGAACTTGCGGTGGAGGGACGCAGAAAACGCGCAGAGTGGCTTTGCACGGCGGTGACGTCAGGCAAATGGCTGTGGCGTGAATCAGTGTATGCGAGCGGCTGATAACTAGGCGTGAGAGACTAACGAAGACCCTCTCCACAGTGGTGGGACATCGTCACACGCACTCCAACACCGACCTCGCAACTCGCAAGTCATTTACATCGGTTGACGCGTGTAGCCGTGCTACCAGGCCCTCCTCTCTCTCTCTCAAATCCTGCATGCAATAAACATTCAAATGCGATCGTACCTCTCGCATGCCTCTCCACTCCTGGTGAGTCAAGGGTATTGTCCGGGGGATGTTGGCCATTATTACTGACTTTGGCCTCCCCCACATCCCTGCGGTCATGCCACTCTCGGCGATGGGGCTAGTGGGTACGAGACCTCATTATTAGCAGGCCCTCTTGGACGCGTGGTCCACCTTGTCATGGAGATAGCCACACCTCGCCCACCGCGCGCTCGACTGCGTCCTGCAATCTCGATAATCGCACTCTTGGCATCGAGGCCTGTCGTCTCAGGGAAAGTGCCCGGTCACTCACAAATGCACATCACTTAACATTATGTGCTAAGCTGAGGTTTAAAAAAAAAAGTTTAATTTAAATAAGAAACTCGGTAAATTACTTCAGTCAACAAATACTACAAACTTCAAAGCGATAAAGAACACTCTAAATTATTTCCTAACAATATTTAATCTATGAAATACCTACATGATGGGCGAACAAAAATAATAGGCTTTACTTTCCTCACGTGCGTAGCCTAGGGTAACAATCTGCTTCATCGACTGCATTGCTTCTGCAAGCACTGAACCGTTGTCCAGAACTACGCTCCGTCTAACATTCGTAATAGCGGTCGCTAAAAATTATTTTCAATTATTGAACCACCCAATTATGTTAGAGGGAACGCAATCAGCTATCACCTTGGATTGAAAGCAAGCACAACTCGGTCTGTTGGCTAGCAACTTTAGATAATGGAAAACTTGGAAATGTTCGTGTCTCCTTCTCGCTTACGAAACAGCTTTCTCGCGTTATTTTCACAAAGAATCCGCGGTGTTACAAAGCATCGTGAGAATATGAAAGGCTAATGCTTTGCCAACTGAAACCAAAGCCAACTTTAGAAGCCGGACCCTCGGCTCAACTTGACAATCAGTTCTGGAGGCTGGCTACCGCCAAGTATTTCTGAGACAGACTTTGGAACAGCAGGTCGTTCCAGATTCGTACCAAATTTGGAAAACAAGAATTACTGCAGCAGTTGATAAAAACAAATAAGTTTCAAGTATGTCAGATAATTATTATCAAAATGGCGCCCGTCTAGCTATTTTAGCATGGTATGCTATAACTTCGGAACAATTTTATCAATTCCAACTTAAGTTTGTCTGCTGAAAGTATGTATATATATGACAAACGTCATATGTGTCTGCATGGAGACTTTTTCCCCTCCATTTTGTAAGAAAGTGCCTCAAGAATAAACTGTATTTTTGTTATATCTCGGGAAACAATTTACCGATTCCTAACAAATATGGTAAGCAAGTAGTATTGCGGTAGGTAATGTTAACTGGCAAGTTGTTCATGTCAGACACTTAACTTCAAAAAGTTGGCCATTTAGCTATTCTAGTATAACCATGTAATCAAATCCAATAAAACTATATATACACTGAAGAGCCATAAAAATGGTGCACCTGCCTAATATCGTGTAGGGCACCCGCGAGCACGCAGAAGTGCCGCAAGACGCCGTGGCATGGACTCGACTAATGTCTGAAGGTATGCAGGATGCAGTTCACACCCTGAATCCTTCAGGGCAGTCCACAAATCCATAGGAGTGCGAGGTGGTGGAGATATCTTCTGAGAGTACGTTGCAAGACATGCCAGATATGCTCAATTAGGTTCCTGTCTGCTGATTAAGGTGGCCAATGGAAGTGTCTAAAGTCAGAAGAGTGTTCCTCGAGCCACTCGTTAGCAACTCTCGATATGTGGCGTGTCGCATTGTCCTGCTGGAATTGTCCACATCCGTCGGAATGCACAGTAGACATGAACGGGTGCAGGTGATCGGACGGGATGCTTACGTATCTGTCACCAATCAGAGTCGTATCTAGACGTATCAAGGGTTCCATTTCACACCAACTGCACACGCCCCATACCATGACAGAGCCTCCACCAGCTTGAACAGTTCCCCGTTGACATGTAGGGTCCATGGATTCATGAGGATGTCTCCATATCCAAACACGTCCATCCGCCTGATACAATTAGAAACGAGACTCGTCAGACCAGGCAACGTGTTTCCAGTCATCAACAGTCCAATGGTGGTGTTGGCAGGCCCAGGCGAGGCGTAAAGCTTTGTGTCGTGCTGTCAACAACGGTACACGAGTGGGCCTTCAGCTCCGAAAGTCCATATCAATGATGGTCCTTTGAATAGTTCGCATGCTGGCAGTTGTTGATGCCAAAGCATTGAAATCTGCGTCAATTTGAGAAAGGGTTGCATGTGTGTCACGTTTAATGATTCTCGTTAGTCGTCGTTTGTCCCGTTCGTTCACGATCTTTTTTCCGGCCGCAGCGATGTCGAAGATGTGATGTTTTACCGGAATCCCGATATTCACGGTACACTCGTGAAATGGTCGTACGCGAAAATCCAAATTTTATCTCTACCTCGGAGATACTATGTCCCATCTCTCGTGTGCCCATTATAACACCACGTCCAAACTTACTTAAATCTTGATAACCTGCCATTATAGCAGCAGTAACCAATCTAGCAACTTTGACAGATGCTCTTTGTCTTATATAGGCACTGCCGACCGCATCGTGTTACTCTGATTGGTTCCATACCTCTGTCATTTGCATACGCACGCCTATACCAGTTTTTTTTTTTTCGCTCTCGGGTATCTTACAACCATCAAATTCCTCCACACAAAATCTCGTTCATCCGCCATTTTGTAGAACAGTATCACATGGAAAATTAAAATTATGTGATATCTCCGAAAATAGATATCCGATTTTTTCCAAATTTTTCAAACAAGTAGCACTATGGTAGGCTATATGAACTAATAAACCTTTAGAGAGTCACACACACATAATTTCGAAATGGCAACCATATAAAAATTAATACACAAAATCTTTTCATTTATGAAATTGCAAAAAAAAATTAACATTATATTTGTGTTCTGACAGGATTGGTTTAATCCGTTTAATTTTTTCCGCAAAGTCTCATTTCTCCGCCATTTTGGAAGATAGCCGCACACAAAATATTCTGTATCTCGGGAAACTATCAACCGATTTATTTGTAATTTGGCGAAGAAATTGTACTGTGGTAGATCACACTAATTTATATGTTTTAAGTGTGTAAGCTTCTTATTTTCTGAATTGCGCATGTAATATATTGAAAGATGCTAATACATAAACTTTTGGTCCTCCATTTATGAATATCATTACATGAAAAATGGAGGTTTTATGTTGTATCGAGGGTCAATTAACAGATTCACACCGAGATTTCATGCAAGTATTGTTACAGTAGGGTATATAAATGTACATGTGTGATGTGCGGTAGGCATTTTTATTGGGGTTTATATATAAAATTTAGACGATTATGTTACATCTATCAAACGTTTTAACAAAATTCAACCAAATTTTGTATGCAAACAGTATTCATTGGAAGCATCATTTATGCATGCAGAGTTTGTTTTGCAAAGTAGTGTCAGGTGAGTAAAATTAACTTTTTTTACTTTATTTCAGGAATAATTCAACTAATTTCCACAAAATTTGGCACACCTACAGAAGGCCACGGAAAGTTACATGATTAAATGGGTTAAACAATGATTTTCAAAATTACAGATATATAAATATTTTAATATGTTTGGCGTTTCTATTAAAGAATTTAACCAAATTCAACCAAACTTTTCATACTGAATGTATCTATAAGACGCAAAATTTAAATAACATATTTAAATGCAGTTATGTAAGTTACCGCCGATTAAGGAATAAAGGTTTTTATGCCTTCTTCGGGTACCAATCAAACGATTTACACAAACCTTTTCTCACAAGTAGCGTTATGGTAGGCCATGTAAACTTATCTGTTTTAGTGGCTCTGAACCTTATTTTCAAATTGATAGCCGTGTAAATATTTCATGTTAGTGAACCCTATCATTCAAAACATTAGACTGATTACGTCCGAAGCTTATTCTCCAAATTCTACCTCACTGATGCAGTTAATTGCAAGCTAGCTTAATTAAACGAGTTTTCCTGAATTAGAATCCCGCGTATGTCACTCGTTTATTTTAATTTTCTTGGTACTGCAGCACATGTTTTGGTTTCATATCTAATGGTATTGCTGTGAATCAGACGTCAATGCCTACCTAACATCTAAGATTTTCAGAACTTCACTAATATTTATTTGCACCCATGTAGAGAAAAGTCGGCTCATTAGTTATCAGTAAGTTATTGCTTCATTTGGTTTCTAAAATCGCATAAGCAGAAAATACATTAAATATTTAACATCCTTACAGACTTTTTAATAACTGGACCAAAAAAAAATTACACATCTATCGCACTTCGGACCTTGGAATATTAAGCTGAGAAAATATGTCTAATTTAATTTTAAAATTTGTCTGCGTACGACATAATTTACATAAGAAGACAGCGCTAAGGAATTTTAAAAGAGTATATTTTTCTTGAATTTTTCTGCAATGAACTGAAAACTTTCATTTCGTCGGAGAGAAAATGGGTTGCTATTGGAGGTTCGGGAATAACAGTTTTTAATATTTCAGGCCGATTATCAATATTTTTACAGTGGGCAGATATTTATCACTAAAAAACTACTTTCCCGTTTTCAAATTTTGACGGTACCATACCACCTTAGTCGCATCATTCAACAAAAGTTTTATGAATTATACATTCATTATGCATTAGTACGTATAGTGTTCAGAAGAAATGAATGTCGACATTTAGAAAGACACGGGGTGCAGTGAACTTAGGTATGCATACCCCCAATTACGTCAAAACGGTCTTCGCTGTGGCGACTGCAGTAAACGCATGAACTACATCTCAAAACTAGAATTTTGGCTTACTGAATAATGGGGCTTATAAAATCTTGCGCAGTCCTACATTTAGTCGTATAACTGTGTACAGAACTGCGACCTTACCACGTCCGACACGGCACTGAATTTTTTTCCTTCCGAACGCTTGCACCAACTTCTATCTACGATGTCCATAATTATTGGTAAAATGTTTATTTTGATATCAGTTGCAGCTACAGCAAAGCGCCCTTGTTCTCCTGCTGCCAA
>NQII01006562.1:0-83073 GCA_002778355.1 Clitarchus hookeri
GCACAGTCTCCCACAGTGCACGGATATGTGTTGGAGCAGGGTCACTGGAAGCGGTCGAGAGCCATACGGGTTCATGTCTGCTGCACAGCCTCCCACAGTGCATGGAGATGTGTTAGAGTAGGATCAATGGAAGCGGTTGAGAGCCATACTGTGCATGTCAGCTGCACAGCCTCCCACAGTGGACGGATATGTGTTGGAGCCAGTTCTCTGGAAGCGGTCGAGAGCTATACTGGTTCACGTCCGTTGCACAGTATCCCGCAGTGCACGGAGATGTGTCGCAGTAGGATCAACGGCGTTCACATACCAATAGACAGCATCCCAAATGTGTTTGATAGTATTGAGCTCCGGTGATCAGGAAGGTTAGGCAAGCTACCTTAATTCTGTGGCGTGTTCATCCAAACACTCTTGTCTCATTTCGGTAGCGGTGGGCTGGTGCACGATCTTGCTGTAGATATAGTTACAGGTCTTCTGCATGATACTGTTGGCTAATATACAGATGCACATGATCTGCCAGCAGGTTCCTGAATATTTCACCTGTGAGGGACGATGGCATGTGTACCATGGGACCCTATTATTTCCAAGAAAGTAATTCCCATACAAGGTTACCACCACCGGCTTTAACTGTTTTACAAATATGATGGTTTTTTCTACTTATAGAACAAAAAAAAACATAATTATAATGAAATCATTTTAGTATCAACTTTTTTTTTTTCTAACACTTTTATTCAACTTTTCTAAAGTGCTCATTTCACCGTGAACAGCTTTACCAACGTGTATCTTGACTTATCGGTACAGGTGACGTTTTCCCATGCGTCACGGGTTCAACGGCGACGTTTCTTCACCTACGTTTACCGCAGACACTTGCGACGTTTGGTGAATCGAGGTAGCCTAGTGTGGCGGCGCATTCTGTACCCCACACCGGGATGGTTCTGAATGGCATGGGTCGTCGTGGTTCAGCATTGAATTGGCGAATGATCTCTTGCACTATGGCATGTGTATCTGCTGTTAGAGGCTGTTCGCTATAAAGTGAGCACTTTTGAAATCAACCTTATAAAAAAAGTCACTGCCTCTGAATGCATATATTTAAACGGGCGCACTGAGTGTCATACGCATAGTAAAGTTGGTAACGATATAGTGAAAGTAGTTCCATATCTTAACGTCGAAGAAAAAGTGTTAGGTTACCTTTTGTTAAAAAAAAAATTCTGTATTTATTTTTATGTTTTTTTAAAATGCATTTAAGTGTAAAAATGAGCACATTAGTAAAATATTTCCTTTTATAATAGTTTCACAGTTTCACTTAACTGACGAATGGATAAAGTGATGAGGCCCATGGCAATGTTAATTTTACATAAGACGGAAGAATACACAACATAAATACAAGTATATCTTAAGCAGGGCTTTCAAATGTGCTTAGTTTACTGCGAACAGCCAATACCAACTGAGCTAGTCGACGGCGACCCCTGTCATTGATACATTGTACGCTACGGCAATTGTCCCTGGTGGCCGTAGTTTTACCCGAATATATGAAACCAGGGTATACTCTTGACACGATGAGTGGAAATTCCAGTGCCTGCACGACGTCGGAGATGGAGTGCCCCATACATTTGGCCTCAACGATCTAGCCACGATGAAATAATGCGCTGAAATATTGTATCTTCCCCATTCTGTGCTCTACTGTTATTCAAGCGATCAGTATAAGGTTTGACGACATTCCAGTCATGCATGACTGAACACTGTTCCAATTTGACGTGGTGACCACAGAGTTGTTTCGCCAAAACGGCAGGAGGTCTCTAATTCATCTTCTCATGAGGGATTCTACTTACTAAGGTGCCGTAACGAGGATGCCAGCCAAGTTTCAGGAAGGATTTGTGTGAAATAAGAGGACAAAATATTGATATTTGCTGATATTTAATTATTTCTGTTGATATAAGTCAAAAGCAGCCCTTAAAAAATTTAATTTTTTGTGCTAATTAATTATGTAATCTTGTGAATTATGAAATTGTTAGAATAATATCTGGTGTTATTTAATTATTTTATTGGTATTTGCTAATACTAAAATATTTATAATAATTTTGAGACTGTTCAGAATTTTTATTTATTAATTTTTTTATCAGTAAATTTATTTTCTTGATAATTTGTTAAATTTAACTAAGTGAGCGAGAATCCGCAAGTATATACTACTGTTTTTGAAACAGCCGTTTCCGTCCAGTGTCATACAGTTTCAGACTTTTTTCACGTCACAACGAAAAAGGTTGTAATGTGCTAAAAATATAGAAACTACAGTAGTTTTAGTCTCGAACGCTCTTATGCCCTCCGTATTCATGGTGCAATAACATAATGTTCAACATCTCCTGCCACAGAACTCTGCGCTACTCTCATCTGGTTTGCGCTCAATTAGGTCTCTTCTTTTATTATGGGGTTATCACTGACCCAGAGTCCCACAAGGTGTGTCACACACAGAGGAAAGGCTTACTTTGCAATGTTCTCTTGAAACGCCATGCTTTGCATCATTCGGATCAAAATAGTTGTTGATACTTCGAAAATCTCCTAAAAAAATTCAGAGAAAGTGATTTTATACATAAACCCTGTAGTAATTATGGTGGACAGTACTATGCATTCCGAATGAGTTCGGCTCGCTTATGATCTTGTTTGCTCAACACAATAATTGATTTTGTCGTCACCATCGCGCGCTACCAGTTGCTTCTTGAAACAACCTCAAAATAAACTGCTGCGTAGAGTTACGGGCGCCGTACGCTGCACGTGTGAGTTACAAACGTGCATCAGAATTTACTCACTTCAAATTAAAGCCCAATATGTTACTTTGTGCCATGGATATTTTAGTAACCGTTAGGAATATTCTATGTACGGTTTAAATAAAAACACGTTTACCCCTTCCGCCTCGTATTACATCGTATAGTTGCAGAAGTGTGTCACATTTACACGTGTTCGTAGTCAAGCCATACTCTAAATCGATCCGTTAGTTCACTGGAATATCTATAATTAATACCTGATTACTCACATCTGTTGACAACCTCCGCTTTACAGACAAATTGTATACACACTTAAGGAATGTTGTTCATGTTTTTTAGTGTTACATCTTAAAAAGCCGTAAGTTATACTCGAACCCACAGTTTCCCGGTAGAAGGCAAAAGTCCGAACCATCATTATTGGGAACTAGTTATCGTTGACAAAGATATGATTTTAAAAAAAAATGTGTATATCTGTAGACCTTAACTTAACTAAGTTACCAATACTATATGCCTTTGTCATATATTATGACAAAGGCATAATATATGTCTTTAAAACAATTATTTATTTAAAAAAAAGAGAATAAGTAAGAGAGAGAGAGAGAGAGAGAGAGAACCACAAACAGTGGGAGATTCCAACCGTTCTTCAATAGTTTTTTTCGGGATGCATGACCAGTGATATATTTTAACATAGTCATTGTCATATTTACGTGAGCGATGGGTTGGATCATGAATGCCTCGATTCCGTTGCAAATGCACGACAAGAAATTATACATTTTAANATAATATATGTCTTTAAAACAATTATTTATTTAAAAAAAAGAGAATAAGTAAGAGAGAGAGAGAGAGAGAGAGAGAGAACCACAAACAGTGGCAGATTCCAACCGTTCTTCAATAGTTTTCTTCGGGATGCATGACCAGTGATATATTTTAACATAGTCATTGTCATATTTACGTGAGCGATGGGTTGGATCATGAATGCCTCGATTCCGTTGCAAATGCACGACAAGAAATTATACATTTTAATATATATATATATTTTTTTTAGCAGGCACTTTTGTCCTTGCAATGTTTTTATACTGCATTTCATATAACTTCAGTAAAAACCATAGTGACAAACCCATACAGCATGTAAAAAGTAAATGCCCTCATTTACAAAGTATTGTCTCAGCAGATGATTGTTGCAAGACGTATGTTGTTATGTTGGCAATCTTTGCGATGATTATGAAGAAAAATAGTACTCGGCAATTTAAATTATAGTTTAGAGCTGTAACGATAATTGCAATATTTATTGTTAAAATTATGATTTTAGAATAATGTACAATTTTTTGAGCGATATAGCATGGTCTTTAAAAACATTTTTTTTTAAATAAACGGTAGTGAATGCGTACATTAAGGTTATGTTAAATGTCTCCACCTGGTGAATGCCGTGCCGTTGGGTTCTCTTTCGTTATGAATTATCAATACGCAAGAATTCCTTGCTGGTAGTGTCGGAATATTACATCTGCAGTTTATTATTTTTGTAGTTATATATTTAATTAGATGTAGTTCGTGGTAGGTGCCTATCCAGAACAGTCTCCTCAGTGAAATGAAATATCAACACGTGTCTGCCGCTTCGTAAAAATGTTATTTGTGAGCTTTGGTCCGCTCTTTCCCTTAACCATCACGAGGCGCGTCGCGAGCGACAACGTATTTACGCCCTGAAGTTTAAATTTGTTTATCTCAAGAAACAGCTCAAGTGATGATTGTTAATTGAATAAGCAAGTAAATAAATTATTTCTTGTAATAGATTGAGCATTTTTCGAGATTCGGATTTGTTTTTAAGCTAGCACAAAGTAACGGAAGTAGAATACACGCGGATACGTACGTACACACGGCGAAAAGGAAAGTTAATATTGAAGATAATTGGCTCTGATTTGCTCTGCCGAAGGGGGGAGAAGAGAACTTTTTAAATGGGTCGGCACAAAGAGAGCGCACGGTTTTTTGTAACCACTAATTTCATTCCGTTTGTTTCGTTTCCCGTTGAAGGCGAAATAAAATATTGAGCACACGGAGCTGAATGAGTATGAGGGGGGAAGGGGAGGTACACTCAACACACGTTACTTATGACTACTAAAGTCTGCTTCCAGGTACTCGGGGCTGCTTAATGCAGGGGAACTTCGCGTAAATACATACTTGCTCCAAGAGCGCCGTTAAAGATGCACGAGCTACTGTCTCCAAGAAAATTCTGCGTCTGCCACATGAGGCGTTTTCTTCGGCTTAGCTAAGGATTACGAGTGGGAAGATTTGAGCGGCTCTTAACAGCGAGGGCTTTAGAGCCGACGATCATGAAACGAGGTGAGTGTGGAGCAGCACCAGAATGCAAGGACAGGAGAAACGGGATATCCCGAGAAAACCCGCTGACCGGCGGAATCGTGATGCACGATTTTCACATGGAAAAAATCCGCGAGCGATTCCACCGGGAACAGAACCCAGTTCGACTAGGCGTGATGCGAGTAGTCTGACCACTACACCATCGCGGCCCCAAAGTATTACGATGACTTCACGTTTTACGTAACACATAACAAGTAACACGTTCACGTAAGTCCATTGTACTTTGACTGGCGTGTTTCGTTGAGAAGTTTTGCAATAGTTTCACTTTTACGTTCACACGAAGAAAACTTGTCAATGTCAAGCATTTGTGTGATGCGTGTTACGTGACCCTGGACCACGTGATCCTGCTGGTTAATCACAATCGGAAATAAGTTGTAATATCATTGCCTTTTATGTGTTTGTTTTCACTTTTGCCATGTCGTCTGGTGACGCATTTAACCCAGCTCATGTGTAATCCATTTCTTCCTCAATGGAAGACGAAAAAAGGATAATGTTTACAGCGCCTACGCATCGCAATATGTTTTTACAGTGGAGAAACAACACATAACCCCTAGGTGAATAAAAACTCACAGCATTAAAGGATAAGGACTAACGCGGATTATTATCTGAAGATTTGGTTATACTTAGAGGGTTAATGCAGTGCAGGTAATTTAAAATTATGTCGTTCAGAAACATCAATGCACTTGCATGAAGCCTACCGCTTGATAATTATCATCAAGTTGCAATTTTAGTTACTATAAAATTATTTAAACAATTTTCATTTTACCTATAGGTCCTACCTCTCATGATTAATGCACATATACACTAATAACATTTCTTTATCTTATACATATACTTTATTCTGGAGGTTACGACCGTCCATTTTTTTATATTTTTTTTTTAGTTTTTAAATAAATTTTAGCTGCATGAGAGCTATAATATAAATACACCTCTATTACATAAATTTATAGTTTCCAGTCTGAAAAGCAACTAAATATTTGACGACATGATTATTCGATATACACGAAATTTACGTGCTTAGGTGGTGTATCATAGTAAGGCATCCGAAACGACCACGATTTGCGTACACATGAAAGTGTAACGTGATGCGTGTCACGTGAAAAGCGAAGTGATCGTAATAACTGTCTTAAAATGGCGGTTTTATACTTCTGTACGCAATGTCTTCTCGAAAAATTTCACGAATGATAAAAACGCACAGTAAACATTATTTTTTTACTAATATTACAGGAACGTAATGGCCAAAGATCTCTTCGTAAAATTATGGTCATCTCAATTACAACCCTAGCTTCAATGCTCTAAATATACGGAATGCAACACCACGGTAACATAAAAATGACCAGTAACAACTTCCATTAACGTACGAACTTTTTGATTAAAATTTATTTTTGTGTAATTTGAGTGTCGATTAAAAATTGTTGAATTTTTGCACGAGGTTGTTATTCTGAGTAAAATCAACAAAAAATTCTGAATATTTTTCCGCGGAGACGATTGCACGAATACAAAGAGTGCACAGGACCAACTTTTTTTTTTTTAACAAACAAAGTTTGTTTGGTTCAACCAAATCAATTGTTGAAATTAAATTATATTTTTGTTCTTATTTGGTAGTTAAAAACAAATATTTGGATGGTGTAACGAAATATTGGTTTTGCTCTACGTACAGTAAAGAGTTTCGGTTTACACTCGTATATAAAAGAAACTACGATCCTGACAGAGATCGTTTACACCGAAGCGCTACGTCCCAGCAACATCAGCTGAAGTGACTGACTGGTACTGGACAACGTCCGTTGATAAATATTTCAAGTTTTACAGCTCTACTTTTTAGTTTCATGTTGAACTTGTTATATTAAGATGTTTATAAAATCATTAAGCATCAATAAATGCACTAACAAGTACTGTTCCCATCCGAATTGTAATAAAAATTACAAACAAACTCTAGATATGTATTTTAGAGAGAAGGTAATCAAATAAAGTGGCCAAGAAAATATATCCAGTTGATAGAACTAAATAATTCTTTTTGGCCCAACACAGAGGTGTTGTTAACTCAAGAGAGTATTTTGCTATATAAAAACATTTTACGTTGTTGCTTTTCATGTTTTTTTACTCAACAAAGTATTTTGCTTACTCAACAAAATATTATGCTGGGTCAACAAAAAACATTTTTGGCCCTATACAAACAAATACATTGTTTGCTGGAAAAAAACATTTCTCTTGGTGTGTAAGAAGCGAGTGTCATACATAATTTTCATTTATTTTGAATTACATCGTTAAAGTTATGTGTACTTAATTCACTGTAATGGCCGAGTTCTTGGATTGCTTGTTACTACAAAAATCTACCCATGCTTTACTTGGGACTAGAGATCAGAACCCATCATACTGTAGGGAGGTGCACCATCAACAGCATTAGTTTTCTTGTAGCTGCTTGAAGAAGAATTGTGATCGTAGATGTGAAAATTCATTGTTTGAAAGATGGATACGATGGGCATCGAACACATGACACTGCTATGTTTCAGAGACGCGGCAACTAATTAGCTCTAAATGTGCGTGTACGAGACACATATTTTCACTTTTTCACGATAGTGCAGATATAAAATGGCACTTTCTTTGCTAGATCGTTAGTACAAACTTCTAACACTCACGCGCTGTAACTCAAACCGACCACGAGCTCCCGTTATGCGCGGTCCGGCTCTGTGGGGGGTGACCCAATTCGACCATCCCCTCCCCAAGGCAGACCCGCTCGCTGCCTCGTCGCCGCAAGGAATGATTGACAGCGGCGAGACCTGACTGGCGTCACAGCCCCTTCTCTTCGTCTACTGCATAAACCGACGAGTGTAGAGGTTCCGCAAGAATATTCTGGGAACTAGGACCCTCGGCCCAACGCTGCATTTAGAGAAATCTCTGGACGATGGACTACGGCTCTGTAAGTACAAGCCACACCTGGACTGTCGGCAGTCTTTCTGTGGACTCCAACTGGCTTAGTGCAGTATACAGGCGAAGGCGAGTGCAGAGACGGACATCGGAGGAGAGGGTGGACGACGACGGGAGATTACGAGGCGACGGCGGACGAAGTGTTTGTGGTGTGAATGGACTAGATGGCATAATATCCGACGAGTGAAGTCTACTGTGCGAGAGGGCATTCGGAGAACTCTAGAACATAGCGGACTGGCTGGAAATTGGCTAAACTGAGGTGGGACTGAATTAACATGTAATACGGATTTTATTAAAAATATTGGAACTTTCAATTGTTAACACATAATTTATAATTGAATAGGTTTTGATACCCTTTCTCTTGGGACTGTTTCTTAAGTATTCAATCACATTTATTTATTTGATGTTATTGTAAATTGTATTGATTTAATTAATTAATTGTAAACAGCAAGTGATATTGAACTATTGTGAGAATTTGGGTAGAGAGAACTTTATTTATAGTTATCGTAAATACAATTAGGAAATTATAAATAAACTCTTTTATTTAATTAAGACCTCCATCCCTTAACG
Organism: Clitarchus hookeri; assembly: GCA_002778355.1. Classification (NCBI taxonomy): domain Eukaryota; kingdom Metazoa; phylum Arthropoda; class Insecta; order Phasmatodea; family Phasmatidae; genus Clitarchus; species Clitarchus hookeri. Next base: position 8,616 of record NQII01006562.1, read on the forward strand.
AACCGGGTTTAGCCCACCGACGTTTGAGAGAAAAATTGTAACAATGCATTAAGTTACATGTTCTCACTACAGCGGCGGATAAAGGTTAAAGTTTCCTCGACGACGTTCATGCTCGATGGAGAAAGGTTGTGGTTTTCCTGAATACTTAGGCCAGTCCCGTGTTTCTCTATTAAATTCCGCATTTCCGAATGTGTATAGTCCGTTTATGGTTACTTAAAAATCTTCTGAGGCCCTGCTGAAGTTATACTTTCAGGCTATTCTTCCACCTTATGCAAACGAAAGTAAACCAAGTATATAAAATTACACCAAATGGACAAAGCACTGCATTCGTGCACACTCACTTCAATATAATCTTGCATAAGAACTATTTATAACTAGGCATTACCAACTCACATATATTGTCTCGGGTTTTTTCATATTAATTCTAAGGAAACTACTATAATTTGTAGATAAAATACAGGACGAAGCTCAATTAAACAAACAATTATATATTTTTATGTTAAAGGGAGGATAAAAATTTTGTGATAAATATCATGTTCANTTTTTCATATTAATTCTAAGGATACTACTATAATTTGTAGATAAAATACAGGACGAAGCTCAATTAAACAAACAATAATATATTTTTATGTTAAAGGGAGGATAAAAATTTTGTGATAAATATCATGTTTAGGAAACAACGGAACACGCCACACATGAATGATTTTTCAAAAGGTTTGATTCATAAAGTGTGATACCGCGAATAGACTACAACAACACAATGCAGTAAACATGTTCTTTTAACTCCCGGAAATATCCATCCTTCAAATAGATGAAAGTACTTATGTTCGCAGGAAGTGCATAAATCAACGCGTTCAGTCAACAAGTCCACGACCGTGGGTACGTTGCATGTTTGTGATACTTGCGACCGGCACTGTGCGCAGCGAGGCATAAGTGCGCGCGCAGTGATTTGAAAGTATTCCTTGTGGCTAATCTGGTTTGTGGAATTATCCAGACCTGCTTGACATGAATTGCAGTACCATCGAGCACGTATCACGTTGATCACTGTTTGTGCTGAACACAAGGAACAAGTACACACAAGGAACAAGTACATACAAGCAACAAGTACACATAAGGAACATGCACACACAAGGAACAACTACACATAAGGAACAAGCACACACAAAGAACAATTACACACAAGGAACAAGAACACATAATAAACAAGTACACACAAGGTTCGATTACAAGCAAGGAACAATTACACGCATGGAACATGCACACATAAGAATCAAGTACACACAAGTAAAANAGTACCATCGAGCACGTATCACGTTGATCACTGTTTGTGCTGAACACAAGGAACAAGTACACACAAGGAACAAGTAAGTACATACAAGCAACAAGTACACATAAGGAACATGCACACACAAGGAACAATTACACACAAGGAACAAGAACACATAATAAACAAGTACACACAAGGTTCAATTACAAGCAAGGAACAATTACACGCATGGAACATGCACACATAAGAATCAAGTACACACAAGTAACAAGTTCACGCAAGGAATAAGCACACATAAGGAACAAGTACACCGTATACAAAAAAAATTACGTGATTGCAACACTTTAACTCGGAAATTAATGCAGCGGAGGAATTGACAATTTATCTTGGACTAGACATGAGACACTCTGTACATATGAGGAAAATGAATTATTGTGTTTATTACAGCTCAAAATGTTTGGTATTGTTAATGAGTTTGACCGTGAAGATCTACGTACTGCACCCCGAGACACTTCTTGGTACATTTTTGCTGTTAACCCTTGTGCTAATTTTTGTAACATGCGCTATAGCAGGAGAATCCTGTTAAAATTACAGTATAACGGGTTAATTCAATGGTCCCAACAACGAAACAAGTATTAGATATCTATTTTTATCATATACAGGTGACACTGAGCTACCTGTACAAATGCTGTTGGGTGATTTTCCATGTAAATTAAGATAGATGACATTACGCGACCCATGTCCTACAGTAATTCGTAAAGGAGTAAGGTGTCCTAGAAACTCGACACGTCAAATGGTTTTAATTCAATGTAATAAAACCTACTTGAGATGAAAGAACAATTCCGTGAATACTGTTGTCGTCAATCGAGATCTTATCTGTGTAATACCAACACCATTATTTGAGAAAACAGGGGTTGCCATGGTTTTATCCAACAAATGCGTGTTACTCTTGCGTGTTTATCGTTTTTAATGTCGTNTACGTACTGCACCCCGAGACACTTCTTGGTACATTTTTGCTGTTAACCCTTGTGCTAATTTTTGTAACATGCGCTAGAGCAGGAGAATCCTGTTAAAATTACAGTATAACGGGTTAATTCAATGGTCCCAACAACGAAACAAGTATTAGATATCTATTTTTATCATATACAGGTGACACTGAGCTACCTGTACAAATGCTGTGGGGTGATTTTCCATGCAAATTAAGATAGATGACATTACACGACCCATGTCCTACAGTAATTCGTAAAGGAGTAAGGTGTCCTAGAAACTCGACACGTCAAATGGTTTTAATTCAATGTAATAAAACCTACTTGAGATGAAAGAACAATTCCGTGAATACTGTTGTCGTCAATCGAGATCTTATCTGTGTAATATCAACACCATTATTTGAGAAAACAGGGGTTGCCATGGTTTTATCCAACAAATGCGTGTAACTCTTGCGTGTTTATCGTTTTTAATGTCGTCATAATAAAGTGTACATTGTGTACAGAAAATGTTACCTTGGTGTAACTCTCTCAAGCAAACAGTTGTAAACAAATGAAACAGAGTTTTTAAGGGTGTAGTTGTGGGTCTGCCACTTACCCTTACAAAGGTTTTGGATATTTTGTTGCCAGTATATAAATTTCGTAATTGAAACATAAATGTGGTCGTTGAAAAGTGTCAAAGTCAACAAAAATCGCTGTAAGTAGCCCTCTGTTTACTGAATTTATTCTTCTGTAAAACATTCTTTATTTAAAACATAGCAACAACACTGGATATTTTCTGAACAGGTTTTTTAAGGCCCGAAGGCCAGCACACCCTCAATATTTCCTCACTGAAACTGTACTGTGATGAGTAAGACAGCTCACGGAACTTTAACCTCTTCTCTCTTCGGGTCATTCTAATTTCATAGTGCCTTTACACGGTATTATACCGGTTCTCTCAGTAAAAACCTGTCCTCCTTTCCAATCAGAAGTAGTCCGACTCCTTGTTTAGAAACCTTAACCAGAGTTTCTCCTCATGGATCATCGAAATTTTGCTCTTCTAGCCACTTACCAAATTTCTTTAGTCACCTTCCACTCTTAGTAGGAACTTATTCCAGATTTANAAATTTTGCTCTTCTAGCCACTTACCAAATTTCTTTAGTCACCTTCCACTCTTAGTAGGAACTTATTCCAGATTTAATGAAGACCCTTATCCACTATCGGAGCCGCGGTGACTGAGCTGTTAGACAGCTCGCTTCCCACCTAGGCGAACCGGGTTCAATCCCCGGCCGGGCCACTACTGGATTTCCGCAAGTAGGTATCGTGCCTGACAATGTCGCTGGTCGGCTGATTTTCTCGGAAATCTCCAGTTTCCCCCGCCCTTACATTCCGGTGCTGCTACATGCTCACCTCATTTAACCCTCCTCGTCTGTCAAGACCTCGTTGTCAAGAGCCACCCAAATCCCTCAACTCAACTTATCCACTATTACTTTCATCTTCTATGAACATATTGCTATATTAAAACACTTTAGTAACCGATTAAAATTCCGATGAAACAAAACATACGCGCAGCTTGATTAAGCAGATTTACATCGCCGTCGTAATGCTTACTTATGGCCGGACGAGACCTTAAGGCGTTTAAAAATGTTTACCAGGGATTCCTCTTAAGGCTCCCGTCTACTTACCGCTCGAAATGCGTCACAGAGTGTTTTAAATACTAGTTTTTTNCCAGGGATTCCTCTTAAGGCTCCCGTCTACTTACCGCTCGAAATGCGTCACAGAGTGTTTTAAATACTAGTTTTTGCTACGAAACTATTAAACGTGCGCCAAATGTTCTGCTCTACGAAAAGAACATACACTTCAGAAGAGGGTTGTTGAGAGCTTTCAAGACGTCACGCACATTACAAACACCATTTCAGAGTACTCCAAAATTGCTAAAAACAGCTTTCCACGGTGCTGTACCTTAAACTATACGTGTCAGATACACACAAAACTACTCAACCTTCCTACGGNAAAAACAGCTTTCCACGGTGCTGTACCTTAAACTATACGTGTCAGATACACACAAAACTACTCAACCTTCCTACGGACTTTCCGCCAATAAAATAACGGGGCCACCGCTGAAAATTCCATAGGGACACGCAAAGCGGCGAGAACACTGCACGCCAGTTCAGAGCCTCGCGCTTAGTGGCAATGACGCAATTGATGCGCGTGGCAGTGCCGCCCTTATCGCTCCTCGGCCTCGAGCGCGTGGAAAACGGGGCGCCAGGCAGGCGGGAGCCTTAAGCGTGTGGTGAAGCGCCGTCTCAAGATGGCGCGCCTCACGGCTACAGCGTCGGCAGCAGCAAGCGCATTAATGTCGACACAGCCGGCGAGAGGTTTCTCTCGCCTGTAACATGACAGCGGATCCGGCGGGAGTCCTGGATACGGCCTCCCTGACGGAACAACAGGGACGTCTCTAGCCCCTGCGTGCCCCTCCATCACACGTCCCCCTCATTATTCATCCCCTCCTCCAACCCTCGCCAACACCCGCGCGCGAGGAATCTCTCAAGACGGACGCGCCCATGACGTAAGCTCCGACCCTCCTTGCGATTCTCCTTCCCGACTTAATCAAATACGGCGAGATATTAAACGGAGCCGCTGCATAATTCAAGGTTGGTCAGCGAGGGTTGAGGACGGGGGGAGGGGGGTTATACGTTCGGACACGGCTCCCACGGATCTGCCTCGCCCCTGAAGACAAACAGCAGGAGTGGCTCCATCCCCCTTATCCCTGCCGGTTACCAACCCCCCTGACTTCGGTGCCTTGTGTCGGTCAAGCGCCTGCGATTTATTTATCAGAGTCCCTCTGTTTCGCGCGGTGGAGCTGGACCGCTGCAGATTGCTTCTCAAATGTTAAGGAGCCTCCGGCACAATGGCGAACGGGAAGGGAGGTTGATCCACCTCTTACGCCCCTTGCCACCTCCCTTCTAACTATAGTCGGCAACCCCTCCTTTCGCACTACTGTCAGGTACGACGGATAGAAAAAAAATCACTCCATGGACGCCAACTTCTTCATTCTGTTGCTCGTCTACGTGCCAGTTTAATTTTCGGGCTTGCGGAAACTTCTATATACCTTGCGTAAGAAGAGCAAATTTTTAGCGAAAATTCTTTCAGGTTTCTGCTATTTCAGTAAGATATACCTTTAATTACTCGTATGTGATTTTGTTAACATTTTGCGCGTATCAGCAGTGCTGTTTAGATCTATAGAGAGAAAGAAATATTTATCTTTGCTACAGTATACTTTTTTATATGACTTGGGATGGATCTTTTGTATAACTAAAACAGTTCTGCCAGAACATTTTTTTTAAATTTAAATTTTGGTGCCACGGAATAAAAGGGCACCTGTTGTGTTATACTGGAGAAAACATTCAAATGTACTGTTGTTAGCTCCAGAATAATTTAATTCGACATCCCTTTCTCCTTCGGAGTCACTTATAGTTACTGCCTGGTCCTTTAATGGATGTTTGGTATTGAATTAATAAAATACTGAGAGGTCTTATTCACACGGCGTTAGCTACCAACATAGGCAAAATCAAGCGACATAAAGGCAGCAATGTTTTAATTGACCCTGGATTAAAATAATTTTTTCTTGGTAAAATTCGAGCCTCTTCGGTTAATAAACTTTATTTTATCAGAATATTGCTAGCTAGCACTGAGCAGGTTTTTAAAAATATCCCCTTGTCACCACTTTGGGCAGGATTTTTTTAATTATCAACTGTATTGCCTACACCACATCTGCATTTCTGTTTCACTCTTTCGAAATTAATATTTTCCGAATGCTCCACGCCTAGTTAAAATTTACTTCTAATGTAGATGACCAAGAATGTTGAACATGTTGAAATAGTGGATTATTGGAAGAACACTGCCTTAGATCTTAGCAAAACAAGAACGTACTCAGTTCCTATGAAGCGAAACGTACGAGAGTATTTTCTTAAATATTTTAATGAACTGACAGTGTTATTAAATTACATGTGCAGTGAATTTCAACAAAATAAATCCACAGAGATAAAATACTTAAATAGGGAAAGTCTTGCATATTCGTCCAGTGAAAAAAGGAATGCGAATAAAACTGGGAGATCCAGTATTAGAACAACTTCTTACAGAATATTTCGAAGAACACCAACAATAGCGAGAAACTTATGCGAATTAAGTCTACAAAATACATTATTCGCAGCAAAGTTCCTTACATTTATTCTGATAATTCTTGCAGTATATACTACAGGAAAGTTTAAAATAGAGTTACCAATGGATAAACATAAGTAAGTATTCCAAACATATACTAACCCAGCAAAGCTTAAAAATAATACAATTAATATATTAAGATATTCACAGCATCATTGTGTACTTTATTTCTAACTGGTATAACAAAACCTATACAACGATTAAATCAACCGTTGTTAAAAATTAAAAAAACATTGATAAAAATACTTTCATCGAACATGCATAAAATCTTGCAAGTGATTGGTTTGTTTATTCTCTCACTGACGAATAAAATGAGTCGAGACTAATTCTTCCTCTTACATAGGGAAATTCAAACAAAGTAAATCCGACATTTTTGTTTTATTATTGAGCCAATTTAAAGTTTTAATCTTCGAATGCGGCGACAAAGATCGCCCAGTACTGTATGAAGAGAAGNTTTATTATTGAGCCAATTTAAAGTTTTAATCTTCGAATGCGGCGACAAAGATCGCCCAGTACTGTATGAAGAGAAGAGAAGAGAAGTTGCAAAAGTCCCGAGTGAGGAAACATTCGAACAAGCCAAGTATTTGGCAACACACTCTTCTGGTAAATAACTTTTAATATTTTACAAGAACAATAACACTATCGGACGTTAATTACGGTGGATTGTAACTTATGAATGAAGCTTAATGCGATGCGTGTCTTAATCTATGTGTATTATTTTTTGTTTTCGGCAGACGTGTTCCTCGGTGAACGCGTATTAAATAAACATCTCTAGCAAACCGTAGAGTGAATATGAGGCTGCTTACAACCTGTGTCCCAACATTGAGCTGCTTTTCTGCAAACACGACTAGCAAAAACGGCGTGGATTGGATTTGAGGTTAGAACACTTTTTAGTAAACAAGTGAATTGATACATTATTGTTNACTAGCAAAAACGGCGTGGATTGGATTTGAGGTTAGAACACTTTTTAGTAAACAAGTGAATTGATACATTATTGTTTACCACGTAACTTAGAAATTTGTGTTGTTTGGGATAGGTCAATGTTGGCAATATGAGCAGAAGACAAATATTGGTACACCTAATTTTTAGTCTATGGGGCAAACACACATATAACGTGGAGTATAATAAGGTTTGCCATCTGCGAAGGATCGAAATTCCTGATTCTGAAATGGATATAAAATTTACACGGAAATCATTAAGTTTCATAACTGTGAAGTCGATTACGCTCTCACCTAATCTTGCCTGATCGTAGTTCATCCATTGCCTCGAAAATAGTTTTGTGTCTCGCACTGATCGCAAAGCAGAGGGTTAGGACCAGTTCACAGAATATTCAAGAATACAGAAGCGAAAGAGCCTCTTATGTCGCAATCTTCAGCTGCACAAGCCAGCAAAATGACGCCACTGGCCAGAAAAATCGCTGGAACTAGTTCGCCAATCAGCCCGCCAGACCGCAGCAACAAATAATGAACCATTGGAAGCGTTCAGCAACCAATCAGACACAAGGCATGTTTCCAAAGGCTCGAGCAACCAAATGAGCGAGCGAGCACGCCAAGGCGAAAGGAACCGCTAAGGCGTTCCTCTTCTGAATGTTTACCTTCTCTAGCGCCAGTGACATTCTCTACAGGGACAAGAGCCCAGCTTGCACGCCAGAGTTGTGCGGTAGTTTTCTGAACATTCTGTTTCGGTTAATTGTCTTCTCGGACAGTCGATAGTTGTATTTAAATAATTTGTTGCCACCTAGACAAATAGGAAAAGTAGCGTGTGTAGTGTGTGTTATATTGTTTCTTGACATTCGTTCAGCGTCTGAAGAGAGTTTCTTTTCACGTTGTACTGATAAAAATATACCTTCATTAGAAGCCTATGTACGTACATATTGTCTTTTAGCGGTTTATTCACACTTTTTGAATAAAACATTTGAAATAACACATTACGTAAGAAGTGCTTGACTGTTCCCCAAATAAGCCATACATCACAAGCGTATTACACTTTTATTATGATAAAAGTACCTTAATTTTAATGAAAACGAACTTTCACTCGTATTTTATATATAAATGAAATTATTTCATTTGTAACTAATATGAATAAAGGCAGAGAGAAAATATGTGTGTTGGTAACGCCTAGTAAGAAATATTTTTTAAGCCAAATAGAATGACGCTGATTGCGCACGTACGCGGTGCGTTGTCCCTCTGATGTAATTTTCCAAGCGGAGGAATATCCTAGAAGTAAAACTTTAGCAGGGCTTCAGAAAAGTTGGAAGTAACCGTGAACGAACCATATCTGTAAAATACTTTTTTTGCGTGTATGCGCGTATATGTTTAAGCAAATGTTCTGGGGTAATACATTTTTCCAGAAAAGTTTAAAGCTAATAATGTAAAGCCATAAAGTTTTGCTTTTATTGTATGAAATGTAGTCAAAGACAAAAAAAATATCGTAAAATGACAACGACAAAAATTTAAGTTTTATAGCCTGCATGTGCAGTTTCCTTGAGAGAGAGGAGAAAAGTGCAGCTACAAGCCTGTAGTTTAATATGTGGTTTTTCATCCCGTGTAATGAAGTGCCGTCCTTACAGATATAACACGCATAGCGTAGCTCAACGACGTAAACGCTGCAAGACAATTCAGCGTGTCTCGCATAAGGGTTATGGAGTGCTAGGCACGCGTGTTAGTCTCGCCCGTATAGCTCTCCCGCTTCTAGGCCTCGAACGCGTAGAACAGCTTCAGGCACATTGGAGCCTTAACTGCCGTCTGTCAAGACATATTTTTGGAAATCTAAGTAGAGTTTCATCTATACAAGTTAGATTATGGGAAATGAATTTTAGTACTATAAAGGATTTGGCTACCAGTCCACTTCGGTTTATATATGCACTTCCGGTAAAATGAAAATAAAAATATCGCACATACTTGATCATCAGATTTTCATTACCAACACATAATTATTTTGTACATTTGTGATCATCACCAAAGAATTTGGCAGGGTTTATTTCTATTAAAAATCTTTTGTAATTTCTACATTTACTTTTTAATACATAATCTACAAAGACGGAAAAAAATTAGCTTTACTTTTTGATTGCGTTCAAAATAGTAACAATGATTCTTCCTTCACAAGTGCTTTGAGAGACCAGCCTACAAAATATTTGTTTGGCTTGCGCCAAAAATATATTTAGTTGCCCCAACAAAATATTTTGTTAAGGAAACAAAACTTGTGAAGCAATTAAATTATTTTTGTCCATCGATAAAATACACGCTTGAATGAACAAAATTTTTGTATTGGACTAAAGAAATTTGACTGTCAACAAAATATTTAGTTGAATCAACTGCATATATGTCTTTGGCCACTCAATTGATTGTCTTCGTTTGAAAATACAGCTTGAGAGTTCATTTGTATTTTTGTGTCAATCAGGATAGAAACAGAGTTTTTTGTGTCTTTATTGGTGCTAAGTAAAAGTATTAATATCCTAATGAAACAAGTCCAACAAGGAACTAATAAGTAAAACTTGAAAATTTTAAATATCTATTTGCGGACGTTGTTTAGTATTCAAAATGTATGTATTTGAAAACATTCCTATTTCATCAGTAGTCACTTTAGCCTGAGGTTGCTTAAGGATAGCTTTCGGGCTCCAACGATGTAGGTTATAATCGCGGCTGAGCTTCCGAATTTTTGTATTAACAGAAACTGTTTAATTCACGTTGAGCCAATCAAATCTTTAGTTGCTCCAACCAAACCTTTGTTTGGGGTAACCAGATAAGAACAAGGAAATAATTTGGTTTCAACAACAAAATACTGTATTTCATTGTCCATATACAAGCAAGTAATTTGGTTGCGCTAAACAAACATTGTTTGATTCAACAAAACCTTTTCCTAAGTGTGTAGGGATGTTTATTCCGACTAGTTTCTACAAATTTGTGAGCATGTTGACTTAACCACGTCAGTTATTTTGAAAAGGAATCCCCAGTTACTGTAAATAGACATATTTAAAAATAATCTTGAATGGCAGAAATGTGTAGATATTTTGTTACATTTCTCGTATGTGTTTTTTTTTTCATACTATTCATTTTACATGGAATCATACGTCTCCCAGCATCTACATCGTACGCGTTAAACCACAACATACGAGACCTTTAATTTTAGCATTTGAAGTAAACATTTATTCAGTGATACCGATATTTTTATTTCGTGGAGAGCACACAAGACATTTGTTCTCTACCATGCATGACACAACCTCAGGGTAGTGTGCTCCATTTTTTTTCCCCCACCAAACGGTTGCTTGCTGGTTACGATGAAGCTAAATCGAAATAACTACAAAATCGTTTTTATCCACGTTTCGTTGCGTTGTTACGAAAGAAAAGGGAACTGGAAGGGCAGGCAGAGCGACGTTTACGTACGTTTTCCCCTCTCTTCGTCGTGAATCATGTATAGGGCAAATAGCCTCTTGTTAAAAAAAAAAACAACGAAGTTAGCCGCCGAACGTATGGCGGTTGGGACGTGGTTAAGTGCTTCGGGCGCCGGGAATATGTCGCGTGACTATTCTCGCGCGTGTCTTTGTTTAGCCCTTTGTGTGTGTCACTAGGGTACTTACAGTTAGTGCGCAATCCCTCCCTCTTCCATCTTACATGNTTACGTACGTTTTCCCCTCTCTTCGTCGTGAATCATGTATAGGGCAAATAGCCTCTTGTTAAAAAAAAAAACAACGAAGTTAGCCGCCGAACGTATGGCGGTTGGGACGTGGTTAAGTGCTTCGGGCGCCGGGAATATGTCGCGTGACTATTCTAGCGCGTGCCTTTGTTTAGCCCTTTGTGTGTGTCACTAGGGTACTTACAGTTAGTGCGCAATCCCTCCCTCTTCCATCTTACATGNAAATACAATTTATTCAATCGTCGAAACCTTTTTGAGAGCGCACGACACATAAGGCCACTTGAAGAACAGGAGTAGGAAGGCATGGCTTCGTCCCGTGCATGGCTCAACTCAACGCCCTACTTTCCAGAAAGAAAACCGCTCATGAGACTGAAAGGCATCGTTCTGTTCTTTCAACACCGTTACTTCCTTACACATACCTTGTTAGGCAATTATATTGCGTTTTATATCCTTTACAAATTATTCATGATTATATTTTTAATTCCCAACTTAAGGCGTTTGCCTACACAGATAAAAGTCTAATGTAATGCCAATAGTATTAACGTTACCACTACAGTAATTGTTGGTTATCTGTGAGCCGTCAGTAACGAATGTCGCTTTTAACGCTATTCAAGTTACTGCAACATTAAATATTTTTGTAACAACGTTATCACCTTACTGTAGTGTCAACATTAAGGAGGGGTTTATATGGCGGCGAAACAAATTGTGTGTTGTCTTGAATTGATGTTGTGTTAAAATTTTTCTTGTATTTTTTTTTGTTTAAATAAAATTCCGATGGAAAATAAATTAAGCGCAATTATTTTGTCAAAAAATTATTACCTACGGGAAAAAAAAATGACGACGAGAGGCTTTATTTACATTTACAACTCAACAGAATATTAGCATTACCGTAATATAAGATTTTTAAATGGTTACAATTTAACTCTGTCCCAAGATATTATTAATTTTGCTACGACATAAATGTTCAAATAAATGCCTCAATAGTAATTTTCTGTTGGAACAAGATCAGACTTTTTTTTTGTGCACCTAGCGCTTGAAATGCGTTTTAGCGTGTTCGAAAAAAACTTGTCTGACGTAACTATTAAATGTGCCCCCATTAAGTTTGCCTACGAAAAGAAAGTACATTCTAGACAATGACGGAGTGGTATTTTCAAAACATCACGCACTTTGGAAACGTTATTTTCGTCCCGTCCCCCCCTTCCCAACATAGCTAAAAACGACTTTTCCAGACTGCTTTACCTCAAAACATAGTATTCGAAAATTGCGAAATTTATATAGAGGCATGTATTGGATTTTTCTACAGTGTCGCGTCCAATAAAATTATAGGGTCACCGCTCAAATTCCCGAAATTAAACGAGAACCAAGAAACCACTGCCCGCTAGTTCAGTGGTCTGCGCGTAGAGGCGATATCTCTTTACATACAACGGTTGGCGTCGCTCGTAGCACCTTATTGATTTTTGCCTCACACGAATATACCCTCACTAGCCGACCACCTTAATGAAGTTACTAAACCACGGCATAATTTGAATCACGGAAGTGTACGACAAAAACCATAGTAGCAGTATTTTAGCTCCTAAATTTCAGGAAAATACGGCGAAGAACCGAAAATATTCCGCAGTGAAGAAGGACGAACTCATTGCAAAATTAAAACACTTTTTCCCCGCATCATTGAAATTTATGTACTACGGCCGTCAGCCATATTTGTTGTTTAGACACACAAAGCAACAGACAAGAGTTTTCATTCAGGTGAAAACAGTGGCAACAGCAACTCCTAGCGTAAGACTTATGCGTGCGTAGAGAAACTGCTATCAACAAACCTACTTGTTCTGCCTGTCAAATGTAATAGGAAATTATCTATGCTACAGGTAGTTCAAAGATAGTTGAACACTTTTGAAGGTCCTGCTTTTGGTACTCTTTACCTGCCTTTTCTTTATCCGTCCGCCATATGCAAAATCAAAATTTATATCTAGCTATTTACTCTAGTCATGCTCCGACCAAGTAGAAGTGTGAAATTTATAGAGACATAAATACATTCTTTTTTTTAAATCCTTACAGTTTTTACCATGAATAAAACTGAAACGACATTTGTTAAATTCAGATTCCACAAATTTATAACTAACGCTTTCAATAAAACGTTATTAAGGCACGGGAATATTTTTCGTATATCTGCTAACTTCACTAGCAGCATAGCATGTCCGTCTTTGTGTTCGTTAATATATAAGCAGTTCGGGACAGGGAGATTTCTTTTTTTCGGAATTTATGTTAACTACTATGTATCAGTAAGTGTATTGAGAGTGTGTTGAACTAAACATGGTGTAAGAGCACTTCTCGTCTAATGCGATGTATCAGTGCCTGTAGTGTACTCATGATCCAAGTTTGCCGGGAACTATCGCCAGTGGTATGAAAATGTGGACAATTAACCGTGAACACCCTNTCCGCAGTGAAGAAGGACGAACTCATTGCAAAATTAAAACACTTTTTCCCCGCATCATTGAAATTTATGTACTACAGCCGTCAGCCATATTTGTTGTTTAGACACACAAAGCAACAGACAAGAGTTTTCATTCAGGTGAAAACAGTGGCAACAGCAAATCCCAGCGTAAGACTTATGCGTGCGTAGAGAAACTGCTATCAACAAACGTACTTGTTCTGCCTGTCAAATGTAATAGGAAATTATCTATGCTACAGGTAGTTCAAAGATAGTTGAACACTTTTGANTACTTGTTCTGCCTGTCAAATGTAATAGGAAATTATCTATGCTACAGGTAGTTCAAAGATAGTTGAACACTTTTGAAGGTCCTGCTTTTGGTACTCTTTACCTGCCTTTTCTTTATCCGTCCGCCATATGCAAAATCAAAATTTATATCTAGCTATTTACTCTAGTCATGCTCCGACCAAGTAGAAGTGTGAAATTTATAGAGACATAAATACATTCTTTTTTTTAAATCCTTACAGTTTTTACCATGAATAAAACTGAAACGACATTTGTTAAATTCAGATTCCACAAATTTATAACTAACGCTTTCAATAAAACGTTATTAAGGCACGGGAATATTTTTCGTATATCTGCTAACTTCACTAGCAGCATAGCATGTCCGTCTTTGTGTTCGTTAATATATAAGCAGTTCGGGACAGGGAGATTTCTTTTTTTCGGAATTTANGCATAGCATGTCCGTCTTTGTGTTCGTTAATATATAAGCAGTTCGGGACAGGGAGATTTCTTTTTTTCGGAATTTACGTTAACTACTATGCATCAGTAAGTGTATTGAGAGTGTGTTGAACTAAACATGGTGTAAGAGCACTTCTCGTCTAATGCGATGTATCAGTGCCTGTGGTGTACTCATGATCCAAGTTTGCCGGGAACTATCGCCAGTGGTATGAAAATGTGGACAATTAACCGTGAACACCCTNGTGTACTCATGATCCAAGTTTGCCGGGAACTATCGCCAGTGGTATGAAAATGTGGACAATTAACCGTGAACACCCTGTGTTGCAGTTATTCCTGTCCAAATAATTGCAGTACCGACACTGTAAAAAAAAACGTTAAAACATTTGTGTATAGCAAGAAAAACCTTTTCTTTGACGCAGTTTTGTTTACACTAACAAAATATTTCTTTAATTCAAAAGGAATTATAAATAAACCTAGGTTTATAAATAAAAATGTTTTTCTTTATAAATTTTTGTTTTACGGCAACATAATTTTTTTTAGCAAAGATTGGAACTCAGCTTGTTTTTTGCAGTAAATAAATATTTCTGTATACCAAAGAAAAGGGTAAAGATTTATTAAAACTTTAGTTTCGTCTAAAATATATATTTTTTGTATTTAATTAAACTTTCTAAATGCTACGTTACCTAATAACAAACCCATTGTATCGTCGACATAATGGTTTAAACTTCAAAGTAGAGTGAACGAATTTATCACGAAGTATAGTGGTGAACTATTTTAATCACAGTGCAATGTTATCATTGCCACTTATATATATATATATATATATATATAATATTTATAGATTAAACAAAAATGTTGTTTGAGGCAAAATTACTTTTGCAGTTGTTCATATTTAACGATAAATTTTTTTGGTTTAACGAAATATTTTTGCAGCGCATAAACTGTTTATAAAGTTTATTTAAGGGTGAGAAAAAGTAGAGAGTGGTTTATTGTGTACGGGTGAGTGAGTGAAAAGCTTTGGGCGGCTCTTGAAAGCCGAAATTAAAGGTCACAGGAAACGGGAGATCCCCGAGAAAACCAGCCGACTAGCGGCGTCGTCCGGCACGATTCCCACATGCGAAAACCCGGTTCGCCTACATGGGAGGCGAGTTTCCTAACCACTACACCACCACGGCCTCGTGTATTGTTTCCGATATTTTAGGATTACGCTAATCTGAGTACATATACTGCGCGTACTGTAAACTTAAAAAAGGTTTGGTTCGCACTAAACTGAGCACTTTTGAAAAGCGCTTCTTATGTTTTACTTTTTTTTTGTTTGCTTCCACAGCGACTGTTTGGAAATAGAAAGGTGGAATCATACTTTTGCAGGCCACGCCGTACATACCTCGCAGATAGCACCAACAGTCCACCAGATAGCTTCTCGCCACTTCTGCGTTATGCGCGTAGTCTGCGAAGAAAAATATGAGCCGATTTACACTTTCCCCGCTAAGAAAAGGCCGAAATTGCCCACAATTCAGTGCACTGCGCCCAAAGCAACCAAAATTGCTACCATCTAAGATTAATTATTGAGGTTAATACTTATAATCATGGGAGGGTAAGACTACCTATATGTAATGCATTGGGTAAAAAAAATTATAAACATATTTTAGCAAATTACAAATACAATTTATTACATTGCATTATTCTCTAGCTATAAAATGATAAATATTTAGTTTAAAATTCGACTGGACAATAGAATAATTGTTTCCTTGTTTTGTTAAGAACAATATATTGTGCAAAAAACTATGTTTCTAAATTTTCCTGAATAAAATAATTTAAGCGAAAATATAATGGCCATATTCGTTACAATGTTTCACAAGTGAAACAAATTGCAATTATTTCATTTCTTGGCTAAGCAGTGAGACATTATAAGTAATATAAATTTCAACAATCTCATAAAGAGTGTCATTACTTTATTAGCATCTGGGAGGAGCCATCATGCTATAGGGCAAATGTGACGAAAACATATTTTGTATGTGTGTGGGGATACGCCTTAATTTTTGTATACTGATGGGATTTTCCTCCGCCAGGACAAATATTCGTGAAATACCCTTGTGTTTAAAGTAGTTAACAAATTACCTCCCATACTTTCCAGTAATGTCCTGATTCATCACGTGCATTGAACAGCGTTGACTCAGGGCAAACATTGACGGAGAGTTTGCGTTTTCTTCCACCCAACGTTCAAAGTGTCGTCGAAATGAAAACCCTTAACGCGGTCTCTCTGCGTTGAGCAAGGCTCGCAGACCCGTGGAAATACTTAAAACCGCCGTGCGACGAAACTGAAAGGTGTTCATTTGCAGAAGCAGGAACTTAATTTCTACGTGGACGGCGGCTTCGGCTAGGCCACGCCCCTCTCCCCCGCCCTCTTTCACCGCGTTTAAGTATTCATCCGCCCTCTTTTCCCAAACAGCGTAATCGGCCGTGGGAGGGTAGCTCAAACCCTCTCGCGTCCAGCTTGTTAGCACCACGCCTTTCAACCCCTCCCGTCGGCTGCGAAAGGGGGTCTGTTCGCCGCGGCTGTCCCTCGGACGCCGATAAAACCCGGTAGCGACCGGTAGGCCACGTGGCTGCCTTTAATGAAAACAACACTTCTGTCACCACGAGGACGGCGCAGGAAAGCAGCAGACACTGTCAACTGTGTGGTTCGGCAATGTTGTTGGACGAGGGACTTCAGAGATCGTACACTCGAGGAATAATGTCAAAGACAGTGATTCTTTCTGAGAAAAAAATACACGTGGGGGCGGGGTGGGGAATGTAAATGTATCATTACATAAGCTGAATTCACATAAAAATAAACATCTTATGTTAAAAATAATATATAAGGTCACAAGTAGTGTAATTACCTGTGTCCGGGGACAGTGTATTTTAAATGGGACAAAATTGGCACCTGGCACCGGCACCCGCGCCGATCAAGGTCAAGGTTATGGGTCAAGGTAAAAGGTCACCTGGATCATGATCGTGACGTTACAACATGGTGGCTGGCCGGCGCCAGTGCCAGGTGCCAGTTTTGTCCCATTTAAAATGCATTGCCACCGGACGTAGATAATTACACTATAGTCACATAATTGTGGAGTGTAATTATATGTTAATTGTTTTGCTCCACATTGGAACCAGAAACATCCTCCTATGTATTTTAGTGGCAGAACGCTCGAGAAATATGAATATGATTTAATCACTTAGAATCTTTTCTCCTTCAATAGCAATCCTCATGCAGTGATCCAGTGAACTACCTCATAGCCCATTTCTCTAAAGGGTCACTATTCTGTTCGTAGCACTACAGGACTTTTCTACAGTGCCTATTGATGTTTGTACAGTCGGTATTTTTACACTGGTATCTTTCAGTTCATCGCAACCAATATAAGATTGAAGAATATAGTGATACATAGTCGTTTACATTGGAGGCCGAACATTTAAATTACTTCAGATTTGCTTCAAATGATCTTAGTCTGTGCAATGTAGCTACTGGCAGAGTACGTTAACATGTGACTCATCTGCTGAATGTGATGAAATAATTCAGATTATAACACACACTGTCAGTATTTACATGCCTAGACCGAGACCATTTGCAAGCAAATCTGTAGGCATTAAAAAATTTTGCTTCCCATATAAATTACAGTGTCTAACCATCAAACTATATCCTTCAGTCTTCTATTGGATATGAACTGAAAAATATTGGTGTAAAAATACTGACTGCCTCAATATCAATAACCAATGTTGAAATGTCTTTTACTTCTATGACCAGGATACTTATTACGCTGAGAAACGTGTAGAAGATAGCTCACTAAACTCATTACATTTCATTTATAAAATAAAAGTTTGTTAAATGTGTAGTTATTGATTACAATACATCTACTAAATTATTACATTAAATTTTGAAATTTTTCCAAGGGGTGGATTTTTTAATTTTGGGAGGGGGTTGTAATACCCCCATACCCGCCCTCTCCTACCCCCCTCCCACTGACTACCTTATGAAAGAAACCATGCTTGAACTTATGCAGTTTAATTTTAATTAAGGTGTGTTGTTTGACTAGTTTAAAGTTGTTGCTTATTTATCTTTGCTTACGAGGTATACATAACTAAGTTTCATATATAGTCTACTGGCGGTGTCTTCGCACTTTTTGAATCAAACATTTGAAAAATCACCCTACGTGTGAAGGGTTTGGTTTTTTTCCTAAATATGTCACATACCACAAGCATTTTATACATCTGTTAACATGCAAGTAATTTTTTTTTTAATTAAACCTTTAAATATATATTTTAACTAAAAATTACCTTATCCATTTTATAATTAATATGAATAAATACAGGGAAGATAGTAGTGTTTGGTAATGCCTAATATTAAATAGTTTTCATGCAAAATACAATAAAATTGAGTGCGTAAAAAAACGGTGTGTTGTCACTTTGGTGTAATTTCTTAGACTTACTTAATCTTTGTTTGCACGAGGCGGAGAGATTGCCTGAAAGTAGAACTTCAGCAGGGCTACAGAAAAGTTGGAAGTAACCGTGAAGAGACTCTAAATGGCACACACTTTTATAAAGATTATCCCGAAATACTCTATATAAGAAAAGTGTGAGATTATTCGTTATGTACAATGAGGTAGCAAATATAATACAACACATGAGCTAAAGTGTTTATCAAGGGACATAGAGATACTTGTAACACTGTAAATAAAAATTGCATGTGGTTATTTGCAAAACATAACAAACCATAGATGAAATAAAACAACAAATTTGTGAATAGTGTAAGTCTGATTTTAAATCTGCCGCACGCACTCATGATTATTACGTCGTAACAATCGATGAACATCCACGGGTAATAAACTTTCGTTGGGTAATAACCTGGCACCTCCTAATTCCCTAATGAACGTTATGTTATTTTCAGCCAAATGTTCACTTATGAAAAATATTAAATCAGGCTAATATTATTCACGAATTTGTTATTTCAAGTCAAGTTGTTTCAGACATTTTGTAAATACTTAATTTCACTTTCTGAGTTCCAAGGATGTACCTCCCCCTTAAAAATGACTTAGATCATCGCCGTGTTACGTTTTGTGCCTCGTTTACCACAACGTATTATCTCACGATGTTGGTACCTGGATTTCAACATAACCTTGTAGGTTACACGGATTTCGCCCACAGCGACTCGTGGCTCTAAATATATCGCCCGAGGCATTCGGTTAGGTTCGAACCAAAAAAATCTCTCGCACGCAAATTAATAAAGCAAATTACTAAACCAAGTACATGAACGTGTAACAGTTTTAATCAAGTGGTGCTCTTTCGTGGATTACGTAACGTATCGTTGCGCTTCGTTGTCATGCTTCACGGAAGCCGTATTATTCCTGATTAAGAAAAATATCTTTGAAGAAATTTGGCTGTATGAGAATTCCTCCCTCTCTACTGGCGTAGTTTATCTGATACTTGGTAGCTCCGTCATCGCTTCTGTTTGCCCGTGGCGCCATCGGACGGCGAGCTAAGAAAAGAAACATTTGTAATCATTCCTACCTTCTCTGTCAAACCTTAGTGTCCCGAAGGCATGGGTTGTTCACAGTACAGTAAGGCTTCTGAAATAAAACTTTCCCGTTAGCTGCATATATGCTGCCGTAAACACTGGAATGTTGGCAAAGAATAATGTAAATTACAGTGGTTCCAAATCTCGACGTTTTATTGCGAGTGTAATATCTAAATCTATAGCGAATCGAGTGAGTGTTTTTTATTGCCCTATATAGAATAGAGCACTAATGGGCAGATCAGTAGCACAGTTAGGTTCGTAGCAATTTGATGTTTTCACTTGAATGACACTTGAATAATATAATTTGACTCTTGTGCAATGTTCATTTGACACATGGTGGAAGCAGCGTTAAGTAGTAAATTAACGCGATCAACTAGAACTTGGTAAAGAGTTACTTTCAAGATAACGTGTCACATTTATTATCAGGAGGTAACTTATGACTTATTTCAGTTACAAATTAGTTAAACGCCTAGTAAATTAAAAGTTGCATTTTCATTAGTTCGAAATTTTTTATAGCCTCATCTCAAAATATAATAGGTTATAGAAAGATATTTTAAGGCACGTTATATAAACAGCTTACATATTAAACAGGATATTGCTTGTACCCTGGGGGCCATTGAAAAATGTCATAACATTACATACAGTTACAGAAAGTGCATCAGATGTTGACCGATTTGTAAATAAGGAAAGTTTGTAAAATATGTATACATCTCATGATTTCACAGTTTCGCTTGACCGACATATGTATGAAGTGATTAGGTTCATGCCAATGTTAATTTTACGAATGGAAAAGAGGGGAGAGAGAATACGCAATGTGCAAACTAGTATATCTTAATCAGGGCTTTATAAATTGTTAATTTTACCGTGAATAGCCTATGGGCTGGTTCTGAATGGGTTAAGGAGGTTTGCGACATTAATGGCTCCTTAGCACACACTTAAAATAAACGTGCAAAAGTAAGTGACTTAAGCATTATTTTGGAAAGAGCTCTTAGAAATATTCTAACAGCCAAGAACTGAACTAGATGAGGTAGCTCACTAATAAACATAAAAAATTATAACTCTTTAGATGCTATCAACTGACTAGACAAAAACCAAGCTTCACGCAAACTTAATTAATACCACCACGTATATAAGTTGTTTAATATGGAAATGGAAAATGAATTGCCCTCAACATTGCTAGTAAAATAATTTAAAAAAATAAAGATTCGAAACATTCGAAAATTTATACAGAATACGTTTAGATGGTTTTCGAGACTTTCGTAATGTACAGTCCGAAACTTCAGAAGTTCATTATATGGGTGATTATAAGAAAAATGTCTAGGTCACGAATGCAGTACAATTATAATAGACAAAGTAATTTTTCAAGTAGCATTCCAGTGAAGTTGTAAAACGTGGCTTCAGGAAGTTGTCATGTTGGGCACGTCATCGGAATTTTCCTGCCGGCTGCACCTTAAAAAGTTTTATTATGGAGCAAGAACAACAAATTTCAGTTCACGTGCTCTTGTAACGGGAGTTTTGTTGTAAACGCAGCACGACCAAGAGCCGTGTATAAACCAGAGATGTTTCAACATTTTAATCCGGAAGCCTAATTTTAAAAGAGAAGTGAAGATTAACGTTTTATACTTTAATCATATCGTTTCTCGCGTTTCTTAGTTATTGCTTTGCTACTTCTCTGAAAAAGCTATTTTGTAATACTGGTTAATTCGTGGATAGTCTAGTATGTGTAAATAGGCATGCATATGTGTTAATTTTTGCCAATATCTGATATATAAAAATTAAATTTTTTTGTGAATTAGCCATATTTAACGAAAATCATATAAGACGATTATTTAAGTGCTACAAAGGAAATAGCATGAAGGTCCAGAACAAATATTGTGTAATGGTTTGTGCCACAGTTGCAAGGTATAACTTCTGAAACACGTTTGCTAGTTTGCATGTGACGTGAGATAAATTCATGGCATGACTTTGTACTGGATGAAAAATTAAAATTATCGACAAGAAATGTTTTTTAGTAGCAACACCAGAACTAATGTATTTATGTTTCTCTGTACAAAACTAAAAGCAGAACAAAATACATAAATTGTACGTTATATTTGTACACGTTAAATTTGATGCCACAGATTAATTTATAATATAACATAACATTTGATTGAGTTTCACCGAAGGAAGTGAATTTCAGCGCATATAAAAAGGGACACAAGAAAAAATACTATATAAAAATTACCAAATGTTATTTAGAGTTACGAAACAAACCTATAAAATATTAGAATTTTCTAGATTTTTCTTATTTGCCGTACTACTGTAACATTGCCAATTTGCATCTTAAAAAAACATTTCAATTGGGAGAATATATCACTGATGTAATTTATATAATGTACGTTTACAACAAAACATTTTAAAGAGAAATACTAATGGATGACGTTATTGTTGGCACCGTTTTAATTATTAATTTTTCTGACTACCAGATTTCTACAACACAAGGCAGTTACGAATAAGGGAACATGATAAAAAAACTGATAAAAACACTTAGTATTTATTTGATGTTGAACAACAATATGCTCAGCTGATACTGTACAAAGGACATAAATAATTTTATGCTGTTATATTATAATGCTAAAATATATATTTCAAAAACCAAAAATTTTTTTATATTTTTTTGTTTATTTGCCTTTTTAAAGACACTCAGCTTTGAAAATCAACACGACATGTATTGAAAATCGAATGAACTTTGATGAGCGACACGCCGTGTCTTCACAGGTGTTACAACTTTTATTTATGTCGATCACAAATTCTTCAAAAATGTGTGGGAACATATGCCGAAGGCGTCATTTAGACAACAAAATTTTTGGACAATATCCAGGCCAACACTTTTTTCCTACCAAAGTTTTGCAACTTTATTTTAATAAGGATTAATTAAAAATCGCAATGGAATTTACATACTACATATAATCATATTTTAATTGCTGCGACAGAAGCTACAACCTCTCAAAATACTTTATTTATTCTTTGGACATTTAGTATACGCTACCGCTTTTTGCGCTGGAGGAATTACGGGTATGTTCAGAAAAAAACTGACAACATGCGTTACATTGTCGCTATTGGAGTCTATGCATTACACACAAAATGCGCATGGCCACAACACGCAATATTTGTAACAAGTAGCTCATGAAAAGCAGATATCACACCAGTAATCTCAAAGTCTCACTGCGCTTTGGACGTATGGTGTGCGGTTAACTGAAAAGTCAGTCAGTAAGAGACATCGCCAATTCAACAAAATCATGGAATTACGAATTACAAAAAAGAGGTTCTTTCTAGTAGCCTACACCACGCTAACCTGTCGAGGTGTGCAAGATCTGGTGACCACGACGGCCATGTGAAAGCCTCCTCCCCTCCTCCCTCTGCCGATACATAAATTTCGATAGGCGGCATCCAGGCGGTCTCGTAAGTTCCTGTCAAAGTGCTCTAGGTCTCCGTTCCGTTGCGTTGCAGCCGCGCCACTACCTGTCGAGTCCACATTTAGTAGGAACAAGTAACATCGCGATCCGTACAGTCTGTATGAAAGTCAATAGTCCACCGATCCTGCATACACGACTAATTGCTTGAGCATATTTAGGAACGCTCAAACCGTATGTACCCAACTTCATCGCCCCGTAGCGGCCAAGCAATGCATTTCCTGACATTGGTTTCCTCCTACAAAAAAATGTTCGATTCGTTGTCCTGCACCACGTGGTTCACAGAGTCGGCAGCTTATTTCTGAATATAATGTAGATTCTTGCTCTTATGCACAAAAAGAAACACCAGAGCAGAAAACAAATTTTCAGTACACTCAAACTTAAATAGTGCACTTTTAGTACGACGTTAAGACAGGAATGTAATTTTTCTGCACAGCTGCAAATATTACTATAAGGAAGTTAGTTTTTGTAAACTATAAAATTTATAAAGTTAAGAGCAAAGTTTTTTAATTTTTGATTTAAAACATTTTTAATGAAGCACAAACCTGCTTCAGAGCGTTAAATAACATTTCATACGTAAGATTATAGCGTATTGTAAACGTGCTAAGTTTTTTTTTGTATATTATTGAACTTGCGCTGAAACACTGAGAGTATCTACGACAAAAAAAATTCTTTAGAGTTCTGACGCCGGAATGACTAAGTTCCATTCCAGGACATTTATCTTTGTCGACCGCACGGTGTAATGTAAGGAAGTACAGATTAGAGCATCTTATTTGTATCATTGAAACCGGTCGAAAATTTCGCTGATGGGACCCGTGAATAAAAGGCATCCTTTCATTTCCAATTTATTTCTAAGGAATTAAGCAGAAAAAAGAATCCTTTGAAACGAAGAAGAGGGAAAACATATAGCATTCCTCCCGCTGCAGTAATTTCCTTAAATGTGCCGAGAAAAACCTCGGAGACCAAGGTATAAGGATTATTCCCCCCCCCCCCTTTTTTCTCATTTCGCTTCTTTTCTCGCAGGAAAAGAAAATTATTTTAATTAATAAAGTTTATTTACCCAGCACATAGCCCACCCTTGCACGGAGGCGGAGCCGAACGTATGTACATAAGAGGGCCGGAGAAGGCATGAAACTAAAGGGAGGTAAAAAGGGTTGAAACTCGAAGGCGAGACAGGGTCGCGAGAGAAAGTACATAAAAAAAGGAGGGAGTGAAGGAGCGCTAGGAGGAAAGTTGGGCCAAAGGGGAAGCGGAAGGAGCGAAAGGGGGCTTAGGGTCTTCCTCTTAAATGGAAAAGATTATCCGCTGCTCAGGACTTAGTGTCCCATCAATACGCAATATAATGGTGTGAGTAAGTGGGTTAGTTTGCATTCTTAGCGCGTACTCCGCGCCTCTGTCGCGTTCATCAGTCTTGGGATGCGGCGTAGTCACAACGTTCTTAAGGGACTCTCTCACTCTCTCTCTCTCTCTCACTCTCTTTCCCGGGACCACATCCGGGGAGATGTGATGCCAGAGATGCGCGCGCAGAATCCAGTACCAGCAAGAACATATGCTTCATCATTCAGACTAGCTGACTACTTTAAAAATAAATCTATATCAGTGATTTCAACCAGTAGAATTATTTTACTGACTATTCAGTTGAGGTGGCCGCCTGGGCAGGCCGCCAAACGGTGTGCAGAGCTCCAGTAGAAAAAGTTTTATCAAAAAACCGCCCAACGTGCCTGAGTGAGGTCTTCTTACAAATAGAATTTACGAAACGTTGCGAGTCTGTATACGTTTTCCAGTTCCTCAATTTCTCACTAAAGCATGTTTTATAGATAGTGAAAATGGCTCAAACGGGTGTTTTCACGGTAATTTTTTGTTATTAAAATTCCGGTACAAAACATTAAAAAGGAAGAAGGACCTGCATTTAACATTTATTTTTATCATTACGTCATAAAATTGTGGGGCCTTCGCTGAAACCCCCATTGAGGCGCGTTATCGACGGCAAGACTACACGCCAAATCAGTGCTTTGCGAGTAGAGGCGATGAGAGAGTTGATTTGCATGTCTCAGTCGCCCAGAGCGCTCCCACGCTTGTAAGACTCATACGTGCAAAATTCCTTCAACCAGGCGGCCCCCTTAATGAACTGTTGTAGGTTGTTGACGTTAAACTGAGCTTAAGATCTACGTGTATGGACGTTGTGTATTATTCCGCGACATGCAAGATCAAGATTGCCATGACCTGATCACTTCATTTATGCGTCCGTCAAGTGAAACTAAAATTTTTTTAGAAAAGTTTGTGTAAAAAATCGGATGATTCTTAAAATTACATATATTAAAAAAAACAGAAAGCATAATAAACGATGTCTGTTTTCACAGATGTTTACCTAACACTGTCAATTAAACGTTAAGACATGGAACTACTTTCCCTCCATCGTAACCAACTGTACTGGGTGCATGGTACTCCACGCGCCCGTTCAATTATATATGCAGGTAGGGACAGTGACATTTTTCAAAGGTTGAGTTCAAAAATGCTCATTTTATCGTGAACAGCCTTTATCTACTGGTGAATGAGTGGAATGCATTGAGGATTTACTGCTAGATCTGCGAAAATCATTAGGAATCAGTGAAGAGTGAGTGTAGAGATTTGGGCGGCTCTTAACATCGAGGTCTTGAGAGCCGATGAGGGTGAAGTGAGATGAGCATAAGCAATGCCGGAAGGGAAAGGCGAGGAAAATGAGAATCCCGACGAAACCCACCGAGCAGCGGCTTCGTCCGGCACGATTCCCACTTGCGAAAATCCGGGAGCGGCCCCACACGGAATCGAACCCGGTTCGCCTAGGTGGGAGGCGAGTAGTCTAACTACTACATCACCGTGGCCTCATTATAAATAAGCAGACATTACTGTTTAGTCAGTGAATGCCAGTAACTTATATGGTCAGTAGAATTGTACTTATTCAAGTGGAGCTCTTTGAACAGATACACAGTACAATTCACTGATTTGAAGCAGTTTAACGTGCTTCGATTTTACAGTGTAAGTCCCATACCTGAAATAACCACAATACCTAATAGTTTAAACATTCAGAAGCGAAGTTATCTGGTCTGAGGTGCAAAATACACGCGAAAGAACGAATTAGGTATAGTGGGGAATATTTTGGGCCCAGCAATACATTATCAATACCAGGGAGATTGTAAACGGCTACGGATAGCAATTTTAAATCGTTATATATATATATATATGCAATGACGTAACACCTATTGTAGTATAGGCTGTTCACGGTAAAGTGAGCACTTTCGAGGCCCTAGTTACTTTTCCTTTAAGCCATTTTTTTTATCGTTTAGCCACTTTTAAAAAATAAATATTGTGAATTCCGCCACACTCGGAAGTTAACGTCTTAGGCTAAAATAAAATATTAATTTACTATTATTCCAAATGACAGGGCCTTCAAAAGTGCTCACTTTACCGTGAATAGCTTATAACTTCGGTATCGATACCTGTGAAGTATGTTAGATGCGGCTTTATTCTTCTACAATCTAAATGATGCCAAACGTTTAACGATTAACGTTGCCATATGAAAACTGGCATGTCTACAATTTACGCTAACAGGAAAAAGAAAAAAAAAATGAAATGTGTTGTTGAGGATTTTGTTAATTATGTGGATTATTTATAAAAATACTTGGTACTATCCAATTAGGCTTAATTTTCGTTGCTGTTAATTATATTCATATGAAATATATTTCGCAAACTTCGTAGTAGCAATAAATTATATGAAAATGATTTCTGCGTTATTCGTTGCTTTATTTCGTACAATTTAACAGAACAAAATTTTGCGACAATGGCCAGTCCATTAACTGATTGGTTGGCGTTAAAAGTTAAAAGAAAAAACTTGAAAGTTAGCCAACTTTAGACGCGGTGCGTTTAACGTAAAGCGTCGTGGCAACGTGAATGTAGCGAACCTCATTATTCAACGTGTATACAAGGATTGCCATTAATGCTTTGTTGTTACGTAAAATCAACTGTAAACGGTGCTATTCGGCCATAACTCATGTGGGCCATTCCATATCCAGATTACTACACTACGTATACATGTAGTCCTGTGTTTGCAATAAAAGGAATCACTACTGAGTCTAAGATTTGAGGTTATAAATAATATTTCTTCTTGTCAATTTCCCTATGAGGTGTTTGTTTAACGTATTTTGATTCTGGCTCATGCGTTCATTAATAAGCGGCGTTACGTTTTGTTCAGTATCATTTTATCGAAGTTTGACAATATTTCATCACAAGAAAGGTGTACTTAATTTGTATTGTAAAAGTAGTTCATGCATGTTATAATGGCAGCGTTAAAAAATAATATGTTATTTTTTAAGAAATTTCAGTCTTAAATTTTTTTTTTTTGGGAAATTTTTTATTCCGCGGATTTTGTCCACCTCGTTGTTTTTAATTTTTCACGTAAGCGATCCTTATTACTAATACACATGAAACATAATACTTTACTAAATTTCGTACTTAAGATTATGCAAGTGCTACTATGATCTCGCGTACGGTAACTGTCTTGATATCAGCAATAACTTTATTCTTAGTATGTCATATATAACCCGTCCTATTGTATAGTACTTTTTCTGTGCGTACACACAGACAGGAAGCTTAGAGACCATCCAGTACTGTTTTAAAAATTAAAAACAGGACGTTCTAAAAAAAATTTGCAGCCTACATTTTCTCATGACAACGAAGGTACATTCCCTACACTCGCTAAATGAACCGAAAAATACTTGTGAAACTCCATATTTACTCAACTGCGTGAAGTGTCTCCAAGTCGTCGTTTCCTTGGGTCAGAAATAATGTACCCTAAGGAAAAAATTGAATTAAAAACACCTTAAACTGTACACTTAATAGGAATTATTTAGTGGAGAGAAAAATCGAAATAAATTCAGTATATAAAAAACGTAAGTTTCTCATAAAATGTTGTGGTCCAAATAAAATTACGCAGATGTGACAGTGGGTGCATATTTGCGAACATAAACATTCACTGAAATATATACAGCACTATCTGCAAGGAATCGAGAAAATTATCTATATTCTCAAGCAAACGGTTTAATGTAGCGTAATTTTTTATTAAATGAAGAAAAAAGGAAACCAGACGACGCCTTAGTTAATTTTAGGTTAACGTTGATTCAACTGTTATCTACTGTTAATAATTGCACATTATCTACTGAGAAGTTTACTATCCCTCAGGGAAAAAAATTAAAAATAAAATTATGATTTAATTTTTGAACTAAGACCGTTTTATCATATATCGCTATCGTCTCTCCCTTTAACGCGCAACTCTATCTCCAGTGAACACAGAAAAATTCTTATGCGTTTTAAAAAGAAACTCTTTGGAAACTATTTGCCAAAAATATTTATTATAACACAACGAGTAAAATATGATATTATTACCACGTACTGATTTACGATAAACGTAAAATCTTTAATATACTTGTAGTGCTATAAAAATTATGTTGATAACCATTTTACAATAAAATTTTGCAAAATTACAAAAAAATTCTTTAAACGTTTATATAAAATTGTTATTTAGTTTTTACATTATGAAACTTTCACGTTCAGGTTGCTAGGAAGATTTCCTTTCACAATTCATTCAATTATTTGTCATATAATTTCAACAGTACATACTGAAAAGGGTATGTCATATACGAAAACCGTCATTACAGATTAAAAATGTTACACCACACAAATAAGTAGAAACAAATACTGAATAATAAGATATACAAAATAAACAATATATAATTAATACACAATAACAATAAAAATGATACCGTTGAAAGAAATCCTTAACAGAATAAGGTACAAGCTGCATTAAAAAATGTTCAAAATGTTTTTTTTTAAGTAGTTTAAAAATAGCTCCTGTGGGCTGTATGGACACATTTTCATTTTACTTTCTGAAGTAAAGANGAAACAAATACTGAATAATAAGATATACAAAATAAACAATATATAATTAATACACAATAACAATAAAAATGATACAGTTGAAAGAAATCCTTAACAGAATAAGGTACAAGCTGCATTAAAAAAATGTTCAAAATGTTTTTTTTTTAAGTAGTTTAAAAATAGCTCCTGTGGGCTGTATGGACACATTTTCATTTTACTTTCTGAAGTAAAGAAAGGCTTACGAGGTCACATTTCTGTTTGTATGTGTGTATGTGTGTGTATGTGTGTGTCTCTGTGTGTGTGCGTGTGTGCCCCTTTCAATTTTACCAAACTTGGTACATATATAATACTTAGTAAGGACACCTGACTTAATAGTTTTCGATCACGTAGGGAACATACTTTCTAAATGGGGGCCATTTTAATATTTCGAGTCATATGTCATATCTCGGAAACCATTCAATAGAATAAAACCGAATTTTGTATACGGGCAGAGAATAAAGTAAGCATAACATGTTCAAATGGATATTGTTGTTGATTACCCATTTTAGAAAACATTCTGAATGAAGAAATAAAGATTTTACATTATATCTCGAACTCTATTAAACAAATTATCACCCATTTTGGCAGTTAAGTCATCATATGATAAGCCAAGTAAACTTCAGTAATTAAAATTGATTACTTCTTTTCAAAATGGCAGATATGTAATTTGTATGTCTATTATATCATTTAAACAATTTCTACAAAATTTTGTATATTTAAAGTATATGTTACAAGCATCATATATACCAACCCATAACCATATTTGTCAGCCATTTTGGAAGAAAGCACCATACGAATAAATAAAGTTATAATGTAATATCTTAGTAAATAATTAAGCCTTTCCTACCAATTTTTGCAAATAAGTAGTACTGATGCAAATAATGTCAAGATATATGTTTTAAGCATGTCAGACACTCATTTCCAAAATGGCGATATATAGCCATTTAAGCTTAGAATGCTGTATCGTTGAAATTATGTTATCGATTCTAACATATCTTTGTAATCTGGCAGTATATATTACAGTTATTAACTGTATTTACACGGAGAATATTTTGTTCTTCATTTTTTTTAGATAGAGCAATGCAAATAAATAAAGTTTTTATGATATCTCCGGAAATAATTGACCACTTTCTATCAAATAATGCAAACAGGTAGTACTGAGGCAGATTAAGTAAAATTTCGTGTTTTATGTACGTCAACCCTTATTTTCAAAACGACGGACATAAAGTTATTTTAGCTTTAAATTATATTTCGTCAAAACCATGTAATAATTTCTAACTTAACTTTATATGCTGGCAGTAGATATTACAACTGTCAACTGTATCTGCACGGACCATCTTTTGTCCTCCATTTAGTAAGATAGTGACCTGCGGATAAATAAAGTTTTTTGTCATATCTCGGGAAACAATTGCCAGATTCCTACCAAATTTGGTAAACAAATAGTACTGCAGCAAATGGTGTAAACTGGTAGGCCTATGTTATAAATAGGGTAGGCAGTTGTTTTCAAAATGGTGTCTATATAAATATTTTAGCTCAGTTTTTAGTTTTTATCAAGGAAACAAATTCCAACTCATATTTGTATGCTGGCAGTGCCTATTACAACTATCAAATATGTAAATCCAGAGCCTCATTTCTCTGCCTTTTTGTATGATAGCTTCTCCAATAAAAAAATTAAGTTCTTATCTTGTATCTCGAGAATCAATCAACCCATTCTTTCAAAATTTGGGGACGATGTTGTACTGTGAACGGTCATATTAATATGTGTAGTTTATAAGAAAGATATCCACTTTGTATATTAGCAGTATATAGTCATCGAATATGCTACTACATTACTTTTTGGTCCTCCATTAATGAAGATTGCCTAATGAAAATTATGGAGGTTATAAATCATATATCAAGGACAAATCAATCGATTCCTACTAAATGTCACACTAGNGCCTAATGAAAATTATGGAGGTTATAAATCATATATCAAGGACAAATCAATCGATTCCTACTAAATGTCACACTAGAACATTTCTACTAATTCGTACCGAACTGTGCACATCATAATTCTTCATCAAGCCATGTAAACTTTCATGATTTAAATTGGTCTGACAACAATGTTCCAAATGGCAGCTTCGTAAATAATTTAGGTAATTTTGACATATATATTAAACAATTTAACCAAATTCAACCAAAAATTTAAATATATACTGTATACATGAGAAGCATCGTACATGGCACCCCCTTTTTTAGGCATTTTTGTACGTTAGCATTAAATAAAAAAATAAAGTTTTTTATGTCATATCTCATGGATCAAGCAACAGATATTCACCTAATTCTTCACATACGTGACACTAAGGTAGGCCATGTAAACATACATGCATTAAGTAGCTCAGTAATTTATTTTCACATTGATGGCCCTCTAAATATTTTAGGTTACCAAACCCTATAATTCGAAACATTAGACTGATTAAATCCTAAATTAATTCTGCGAATCCTACCTCCATATTGCAGTGTATTGTACGCTAGCTTATCGTACGAGGTTTTCTGGGTTCAAGTCCCGGGTAAGGCACGTNCCAATTTTTGCAAATAAGTAGTACTGATGCAAATAATGTCAAGATATATGTTTTAAGCATGTCAGACACTCATTTTCAAAATGGCGATATATAGCCATTTAAGCTTAGAATGCTGTATCGTTGAAATTATGTTATCGATTCTAACATATCTTTGTAATCTGGCAGTATATATTACAGTTATTAACTGTATTTACACGGAGAATATTTTGTTCTTCATTTTTTTTAGATAGAGCAATGCAAATAAATAAAGTTTTTATGATATCTCCGGAAATAATTGACCACTTTCTATCAAATAATGCAAACAAGTAGTACTGAGGCAGATTAAGTAAAATTTCGTGTTTTATGTACGTCAACCCTTATTTTCAAAACGACGGACATAAAGTTATTTTAGCTTTAAATTATATTTCGTCGAAACCATGTAATAATTTCTAACTTAACTTTATATGCTGGCAGTAGATATTACAACTGTCAACTGTATCTGCACGGACCATCTTTTGTCCTCCATTTAGTAAGATAGTGACCTGCGGATAAATAAAGTTTTTTGTCATATCTCGGGAAACAATTGCCAGATTCCTACCAAATTTGGTAAACAAATAGTACTGCAGCAAATGGTGTAAACTGGTAGGCCTATGTTATAAATAGGGTAGGCAGTTGTTTTCAAAATGGTGTCTATATAAATATTTTAGCTCAGTTTTTAGTTTTTATCAAGGAAACAAATTCCAACTCATATTTGTATGCTGGCAGTGCCTATTACAACTATCAAATATGTAAATCCAGAGCCTTATTTCTCTGCCTTTTTGTATGATAGCTTCTCCAATAAAAAAATTAAGTTCTTATCTTGTATCTCGAGAATCAATCAACCCATTCTTTAAAAATTTGGGGACGATGTTGTACTGTGAATGGTCATATTAATATGTGTAGTTTATAAGAAAGACATCCACTTTGTATATTAGCAGTATGGAGTCATCGAATATGCTACTACATTACTTTTTGGTCCTCCATTAATGAAGATTGCCTAATGAAAATTATGGAGGTTATAAATCATATATCAAGGACAAATCAATCGATTCCTACTAAATGTCACACTAGAACATTTCTACTAATTCGTACCGAACTGTGCACATCATAATTCTTCATCAAGCCATGTAAACTTTCATGATTTAAATTGGTCTGACAACAATGTTCCAAATGGCAGCTTCGTAAATAATTTAGGTAATTTTGACATATATATTAAACAATTTAACCAAATTCAACCAAAAATTTAAATATATACTGTATACATGAGAAGCATCGTACATGGCACCCCCTTTTTTAGGCATTTTTGTACGTTAGCATTAAATAAAAAAATCAAGTTTTTTATGTCATATCTCATGGATCAAGCAACAGATATTCACCTAATTCTTCACATACGTGACACTAAGGTAGGCCATGTAAACATACATGCATTAAGTAGCTCAGTAATTTATTTTCACATTGATGGCCCTCTAAATATTTTAGGTTACCAAACCCTATAATTCGAAACATTAGACTGATTAAATCCTAAATTAATTCTGCGAATCCTACCTCCATATTGCAGTGTATTGTACGCTAGCTTATCGTACGAGGTTTTCTGGGTTCAAGTCCCGGGTAAGGCACGTGTGTATTTGTAATTGTCTCACTACTGTTGCACACATTTCTGGTTTCGTTTCTAATGTTATTGCTTTCAAAGAGAAGTAAAGTTCTACATACCAACTCAGCTTTTAAGAACTTATTAAAAAATTAATTGCATCCATGTTGAGGAAAGTATTCTTACAAGTTANACCTCCATATTGCAGTGTATTGTACGCTAGCTTATCGTACGAGGTTTTCTGGGTTCAAGTCCCGGGTAAGGCACGCGTGTATTTGTAATTGTCTCACTACTGTTGCACACATTTCTGGTTTCGTTTCTAATGTTATTGCTTTCAAAGAGAAGTAAAGTTCAACATACCAACTCAGCTTTTAAGAACTTATTAAAAAATTAATTGCATCCATGTTGAGGAAAGTATTCTTACAAGTTANACATACCAACTCAGCTTTTAAGAACTTATTAAAAAATTAATTGCATCCATGTTGAGGAAAGTATTCTTACAAGTTATATAAGTAAATTCTTGTTAATTTTATTTTAATTCTTTAACGGAACATTTTCTTTGAGCAAATAAAAGGCTGAAATGAGACTCCTAGATATAAATTAAATTTTTATTTGGCGTAGTTTGTATTCCACGATTAATTAATTTTCCTCATTGTTGAAAGGAAATAGTTTCTTTACAGCTCAGTTCCATAACATGCATGTTGCGATTAAATGCGTTTAGTCACCACACAGCACGTACGCACCGTGAATACGTAGCGTCGATTCCGGTATGCTACAGTTGGGATGTATTCTAAGAAACTATTTTCCAAGCCCTTCCCAGGCAAATTCTGAAACATTCTTGCAATGTGTACCGTCCCAACTCCTCTAATATCAGTTTGAAGTCACGTGTTAAAACATTTTTTAAAGCTACTGCAGATCACGGCAGCCCGTTAGGCAACAGCTAGTGACGATTTCCTCTAGCCGAATACCTCGCA
Source organism: Clitarchus hookeri (assembly GCA_002778355.1). NCBI lineage: Eukaryota > Metazoa > Arthropoda > Insecta > Phasmatodea > Phasmatidae > Clitarchus > Clitarchus hookeri. Next base: position 42,957 of record NQII01006562.1, read on the forward strand.
ATTTTTATGTACTTTCAACGAGATATTATTTCACACGACAGTAGACAATGAATTGAACTGCAAATGCCACTTTGTACTTTTATTTTTTCTCTTNACGAGATATTATTTCACACGACAGTAGACAATGAATTGAACTGCAAATGCCACTTTGTACTTTTATTTTTTCTCTTGAGAAAACCGTGCAATTACTCAGTGACCATTATGCTATTGTGGCGGGAAATACGAGAATGTGTTGGTTAGAGTCCAGCCTTCGTCATAAATTATGAGTTTTATAACACTGTGCCATTANACGAGATATTATTTCACACGACAGTAGACAATGAATTGAACTGCAAATGCCACTTTGTACTTTTATTTTTTCTCTAGAGAAAACCGTGCAATTACTCAGTGACCATTATGCTATTGTGCGGGAAATACGAGAATGTGTTGGTTAGAGTCCAGCCTTCGTCATAAATTATGAGTTTTATAACACTGTGCAATTACAGTAACGGCAAAGCAACTTTTTTTTCTTTTCAATACTCTGATAAAACCGAGAGCAAACACAAATTCTACAAAAATATTAGTTTTTCTTAAACCTATTCGATGGCGCGAAGAAATAATTTCATGGTAATGTCACACCAGCTTACTTTCATTCACTTAAAAAACACGTAATCTCGACACTGTACTAAATACAGTCAGTCGACTAAGATAACATTTTTTTATATTAAGTCAATGTTTATTTTGCAAAATACGTGTTTTTCCGAATAGTGTTCTGTTATTTAACACGTTGAACAATTACGACTTTAGATAACAGTAATCCTTATGCTACTTTTGGCCTCACTTCCATACTTATGGTATTTCCCTTTTTCGAGGCATTTATTGATTGCGTAACGTTGATAGAAACTGCGGTTANCTCACTTCCATACTTATGGTATTTCCCTTTTTCGAGGCATTTATTGATTGCGTAACGTTGATAGAAACTGCGGTTACGAATGGAGAGCCTGAGAACTGGGTGGTGCCTGAATCAACAGTACGCTCTCGAGATAAATATTGGGAACCGTGAAGTCACGTTGGATGGCGCAATGTTCTTAAGAAAAGGTAGTCCGTGAGCCTGTTTGTAATGGAAAGTAAAGAAAACTGTGCGTGAAAATAATGAAGTGATTCAAAGTAGTTTATACCCGGAAACACACATGAGCGTACGATAAGCTCTTTATACAAAAGTGGAAGAAGAATNGTGATTCAAAGTAGTTTATACCCGGAAACACACATGAGCGTACGATAAGCTCTTTATACAAAAGTGGAAGAAGAATCGTCTTCCGTGACTTGAAATAAAAGACCAATGGCTAAGATTACCTATAGTTTTTGTGGAAAAATTTGGAAGTTCTTAAAATAAAAGTGTTTGCGATAGCCCCGCCGAAAATCACGAGCGCTTAACAGTTCCGATAATAGATACAAGTGAGCGCTTTATCTGGTCACTGAGTGAAATATGTTAATGACCGTGACAATCTAGGACTAAAACTCTACATGTTGGTAGTTCAAACAAACATCATTTCGCTTTTACCCCCTATTTAAACTATTCNCGCGATAGCCCCGCCGAAAATCACGAGCGCTTAACAGTTCCGATAATAGATACAAGTGAGCGCTTTATCTGGTCACTGAGTGAAATATGTTAATGACCGTGCCAATCTAGGACTAAAACTCTACATGTTGGTAGTTCAAACAAACATCATTTCGCTTTTACCCCCTATTTAAACTATTCAAAGGACGAAGTGAATATATCTTAACTAGACATATATATATATTCATTGCGATTTCAATCAAGTTAGTGGCATTAAGCCTACTGACTGAAACGTAATATGCAAATTTAAACCAATATAAATCTGAAGGAGTGAAAATATTTTTAAAAATAATTGATAATAGGGTTTTAGTCCTAGGTTCAATTACCACTATAAAACAGATTTAGAAAAAAATAGAGATTACACTGATGTAAGAACTAAAAGTTGCAAATAAATGTTAATTCTTTACAATTTTTTTTTATTTTGACATAAAAAAAACTGAAATGTCACCCGGAAAGTTCAAACAAATATTATTGGAACAAAACCAAAGTTATACTTAAGGAGATTGAAAACTCTTCGACTGGCCAGTGTCAGTGTTGTCATTAAAAAGTAACACAGCTCGCGGCAAAGGGAGAAACCATTAAAACCACAACGTAAGATGTGACGTGTCTACCGATAGAAGGCCTTTAGTGCCTTCACCAGCCCACAGTTTCTGAAAAACTGCAGCAGACGTCTTAGATCTATTCGGTTTTACAAGGCCGCGTGTCTCCCTTATAACAACCGAGTTAAGCAACTGGTCGTCGTGTTGTGTTTCCTACCGCATAAACACTCTCGCGAAGTTTGTACTTGAAGTTCAGGGTCGAGCCTGTACGTCAAGCGTCAAGGCGCTGCCAGAACAGGATTTGCTCCTCCCTCAGGACTGCTGCGACATTTGTTCCTGAAAAGCAGTGGAAAGGACAACGCGTCCAGCGTACCGTTACAGCTGACGGGTACTGAACTCACTGACGATCTGTCAGTGCTCGTTACCAGTAAAACAACACACTGCAGTGAACAGTCAATCATTTTGTTTGCCAGTATGGTGATAATGTCGGAAAGTTCAGCAGTGGTATCTATCTTAATTAAGTAAAAGGCAAAAAACTAGGAATTTCAGGCTTAAATTTGATTTACTTCCTTATCTAAAAAAAAATGCATAAAAACGTACACATATTTGCGTCACTGAAGAAAATAAATTACCATAACAATGTAATTTTGTTTTGAGGTTAGGTTTTTGATTTACTGCTACAAAGGCTATTTTATATTTTATTATACTACCCTCCGAATGTCTCTTAACTTCTTTAGAGAACGAGCAATTTTAATGTCCTGCCACAATCTCGTCTTACTGGTTCCGCACTATCTCAGCGAGCTCCAGTAATATGGTCAATTCACGGCTGCTTCCAATTTTTGAGAAGTCCTAATAAAGTTCTACTTTCAGGCGATTACTCCGCCTCATGAAAACAAACCTTAAAATGTCAAGAGAATCACACCAATGGGACAACTCACCCCATTCATGCATTACCAACACACATATTTCCTCTCTGTTTTTTTTTTCATACTAATTGTAAATGAAATAGTATTATTAATTTTAAATATATGTAACAGTGAAATATAACCAAAAAGAAGGAACTTATATTAACATAATTATTCAATGCTTGTTATAAATTATATATTTAGAAAACAACCAAACACATCATACAGGAGGTAATTTTTTTTTTCACAGGCACGATTCAAAAAGTTTGAAGAAAACGCGAATAGACTATATTCAGCGTTCTCAATAATCGGTTTAGCCTCGCACAAGGGGTCGGCCGAAAACTCGCGATAACCATCCTCATTTAACACCAGGTGCGCGATCATAATTCTCTTTACCGCTTATCGGCAGCGTAATTACGTCAGCACAGCTAGCCGGGCGTAGTGGAGTTCACGATATTCTGATATGCGGGTGACCACTGCACTTCGTACCATGGCAAATTACATCTCGCTTATTTTCTTCACGAGGTAAATCGACTCCCATTAGCAGAAAAGTCAACGGTAATCGCAACCCCAGTTATCGCAAGCGTTAATGGAGTGATAACTGACGCCACTGAAATTACTGGCCAGTGTAATCAGTGAGTACCTGAACGTGGCAATGGTAGAGTTCGTAACGGCGGAAAAGCTAGGAATGTTAAAAGAATATCGATATATCGAAATTATGATATATCAACGCTATATCGATATAAAAGGTCTATATATTTCAGCTCTATTTTATCTAAATCAGTATCTTTTTACAGGTATGAGAAATAAATATTTTTAAAATGCCCTATCTATAAGCTCTGTTTTAAATACAAAAATTGAATTAAAAAATTACTGTGTTTACTTCGGCAACATGTAGGGTCTACCAAAAACGGGCGCCTTACCTTTCTGCAATGTCTCGTTTCTTCAATATGTAATATTCCAAGCAATATTACATCAGTCAAGTCCTCAAATACGTAAATTATAAGATTGCGATGTACAGAAAACTCGATATTTTTCATTCGATATATCGTTTCGTAAAACGATACTTTTGTAAATAACAAATATAAATAGTATCGATATTTTTTCCTATGTCTACATTTCTACGAGAAGCCTGAGTGCACCACTGATATCTCATACTCCTTCGGATGCAGAACTGTCATAAAACTGAGAACCAAGGTTCCCATAATGCTTCTGAGAAGGGTTTAACATCTAATTTCCAGTCTGACAGACTTGAGTCAAATAATTCAGCTGACAGTGGGCTGCTGTGTTTCTTTTAGAACTGGACTCGGGTCCCGCATTCACGAGTAGCTATATCGGTGAGGGAGTGAAGCTCCCCATCAATCTGGTGACTGGTGTGTTGCAATGCAGTGATGTCTAACATGTCGGGCAAGCAGCTAGACAAACTCGTGTGTAGTACGTGGGTGAGTTCCCTTCAACACGAGCAGCTGTTCTTCGTCAACCTCGCATTTGGGACTGGCCTTACGGAGCTCCAAACCATAGCCCAGCCTCGCACTTAATATCCGAGGTCGTGTCATCGTGTGACGTTTGTGAATAAAAGTATAAGTAGCATGTGAAAGGTACACTTGACTGCCGCCCTATGCACCTGGAATGTCACCAGCCTTGGTCAAAGTGAGATGTATTCTACTCAGGTTGGGAAGCTCAACGCTTAGACACTGCTGGCCATGGATATCGTTACGCCCAGAAGGTGTCACCCGTCTGCAATAAAGTCACGACCACATACGTCACCTAGTACGCACTGCATATGGTCAAAGTGATGTCGCAGAAATGTCACTGCAACGCGTGATATAGGGATCGCTTGTGACCAGTACCCGGTGATTAAAAGGGCCACACAACAGACTACTGAAAAATAATAATTATGCTTGTTATAGGCAGATCAGTATGCTATGGCGTGTTGCACGCGAAGAATATCATCACTCAAGACACATTTGAACAGTGTAGTATGGTCGGACTGCACGAAGCCGGATGGTTTTCTCGTCGTTTACCCATTCATCTTGGCCGTGCAGTCCCCACTGTGAAACGATGTGTGCAGACGTAGATATGTACGTGTTGTACTGGTCCTGCCAGACGCACTGGAGATAGAGAAGATCGTCGTATCTGCCGACATGCAGTTGTAGAACGTGGTTCAACATCCAGAAGGGTCCTGCAGTCTGTGAGGCCTGCCCTGCATTTGCCGGTCTCAACAAGAACCATTCGTTGTCGTTCGTATGAGGCTGGCCTACATGTGTAGGCCAGCCTCATACGAACGACAACGAATGGTTCTTGTTGAGACGGTGTCTACTGCATCATTTGCCTTTTACCCNTTGTGAGGCCTGCCCTGCATTTGCCGGTCTCAACAAGAACCATTCGTTGTCGTTCGTATGAGGCTGGCCTACACATGTAGGCCAGCCTCATACGAACGACAACGAATGGTTCTTGTTGAGACGGTGTCTACTGCATCATTTGCCTTTTACCCCTTGGCGTCGTACGCACGTCGTCAAAGGTATCGTTAACGTCAAAATTGGACAGAGGAATGGAGACGCGTTGTGTTAGCCGATGAGTCACGCTTCAACCTTAAAGTAGATTATGGTAACAACAGTATTTAACTTCGCAATGACCAACATAACGTATATCGACACCATTTCTTGGCCTGCCAAGTTTCCATATTCGTCCCTAGTTTAACACATATGGTATATGATGATGTTTACACCACTGACAACCACCTGCCCAAGCACTAGCTGATCTGCACTTGCAGTTGCGGTAAGTATGGTGGTATGTGCCTTCGGAAACTGTCTGTCACCTGTTTGATAGAACGCCTCATCGCTCCGCTGTCTGTGTGGCCACTGAATATTTTCGTCGCCAGGTAACGCTTATGCTGCATGTATACTGGATTTTCTTCGTTTGGCATGTAAATAAATGGGGTAATGGCAATTTTCGTAAACATATATATATATATGTATTTATATAGATTTTTTTAATCTTCCCATTTGTATTGCGTTAGAACCTACGGAAATAATATAAGTAGAATAATTATGGTGTATTTCGGCCTTTGGAACCTGGGACCAGAGCTTGGAGCTGTTCATGCTGTCATTCCGGTCCTCCTGCGGCCATATTATCCGCCGTGTTGGATGTCGGTGACCTTGACCTTTGACCTTTAAACATGAAAACTCAAAAAATCCCAAAAAATCACCAAAATTGTAATCAAAATTATTTAAAAATTATTTAATATGTATTATTAGAAATTTATTTTAAAAAATCGTACATTTCCAGAGGTTCCACCCAGTTACACGCCCAACAGACGACTGACCCCCACCACTAATGGCTATTAGCTGTTTAGTCAGCTGGTCTCCAACCCCACCACCCCTCAACAAGACTCATTCTATAGTATGCAGCCATCTTGGTTTTTAGTTACACATTTGTTTAAACATTGCTGGATGGCGCTATCTTGGATTTAATATATTTACTTTTACATCAATTAGGTGGCACTAGTGCATTAATAATCGATATCGTCACCAGAAGAATCGTCGATTTGGCCAACAAGCAGTAACATTACGTGTTTATGTTTTTAAGTTATAGGTTGCTCTGTCAGCGCCCTCCATTTTGGATTCTATTTTAAACACATAGGTGGCATTCATTTCTTGATTATGCTGCCTGCTATCTGTCTGTATCGAATGGTAACATTGACTATTCCTGCAAAGTACATAAACAGTCATATTTAATTTTTTGTACTATTTTTCAACATTAATTCAACATTGAATTTTGCATTGTAGAATTCCTTACCTTGGTCGGTTTGTAGAATAGTCGGAATGCATTCTTCGCGCAATACATCAGCCATGGCCTCAGTGACGTCATGTGCATTCTTCGACTTGACAGGCCTAGCCCAGGCAATTTGCTATATGCATCGATGACTGTCAACATGCATTTGTAGCCCTTGTTAACCCGCGCATATGGGATCATCTTGACGAGGCATGCTTGACAAAGGTCGTTCATCCTACATATCACGACCTTGCGGCAACGGTAGTTGCGTCTCGCAGATGCGTGCAGTTCATTGGCGATTCCAAATCGAATCATTCTATGTAGCCTCCCTCCTCCAGTTCTTCGACGATTGAAATTATATCGTTTTTTGGGGAACTAGTAGTAGCTGTAACCTATCAACAAGCTAGTTCGGGTCGTCTCAGAATACGTAGTCGGTGTTATTACAGTCATCTATCTTCTTTAAACCTCTACCGCTTTTCACTGCTAGGTCACTGAAGAGATCTGCCAGAATGTCGAATTTTGCATGATCTTCGTCCTTATAAACACCTGTATCTTGGTAAAGCACATGCATGAGTTCGAGCAATGTCTTGTATTCCAACAGGTTGGATTCTGTAAACTCCTTGAGCTCCTTGCGAAATAGAAGTTCGTAAAGCCTGGGGGTTCCATGTGTCTTGTAATCGCCAACTCGGATGATCCCATCTGGTAGAAACTCTTATTTCATCAGCACGTAGGAACCATTAATCATTATTCCTGTGTACACAGTATATCGTATCATTATTGCGAGATGTGCACAATCGTAGGTACCGGCGAACCAGAGCATTGGGTTTGAAAACTATCTTCCATACTTTTATCTTGTGTGGCAAATCCGCATTCAATCCATCGTCCGAATCTGTTTGTACATGATCATGTTTCCGCTTCTTCATAGGCTCAACATTATCGTCGATTTCTGTCTTTACGACTACGGGTGCTCCATCGCTCTTCCTGAGCACTCCGAAGCGATAAGTAACAGACTTAAAAATGTATTCATTTCTAAGGTCGCGCGAAATTTTGTCCCTCTTAGTGAGCCAATACTTGGAGCGAACAGACTGCAATACTCGATATAAATAGCAGGCAATGTCCGACATCGCACTGAATAAAAATTATAACTGTTGCTCTCTTTTACAGATTTAATCTCCACCAAAATACTTTCGATCATGTCCAGACGTTCGCTGCAGACATCCAATATGTCCCTGCTGTAATTTTGAATAACCGATTTTGAGGTGAGGTGGGAAATCGAGGTAGCGGATTTATGTGTCATATATTCTTCTATGTTTTTCCAGATTCTCTTCTTTTTGCGCAGATGCCACATTCAATCTATCGATAATTTTCTTTTGATCACTCGTTACATGCTCGTCCATGGCCACCATATCGCGGATGATCTCCGTCTTCACACGCTCCATCTTCGCCTTGAGCTCGGACAGGTAGTTTTGAGAGAATGCGTTTTGTTTGGTGAATATACTGCGCAATTCCATGATGATGCCATTACCAGTTTTGAGGACGAAAAGTTTAGTGCAGCATCCGCAGATCATTCGGGTTTGCCAACATTTCGAATTATTCTTCTACCAGCTTTACAAGTTTCATCGTTTCTTGCTATGAGACAACCTCCATCTTCGTATTTTTCAAGACGCAGCTTGAGGCTAATTTTCCTGAATTTAAATATGGTGTAACTCATTCTCGACAGTCAGCGATGAACTGATCGAATCCCCGTCGGTACCTTCCATTATATATGGGCAAGTCCTTAACAATCGTTAAAAATCAGTATTTATCTTTCTATTACAAGGCTCTTGAAATGTGATAGTTTCATGTCCACTTGACCTGATCGTCGTAAACATGCCGCAAATTCATATCGTACATGCAAAACAGCACCAATATGTTTGCATTTTCGTGAAGCAGCTGTTTAGGTATGCGCGAATAACTCTGCTCGAGGTACATGCAGTCCACCTATGAATGCGGTCCCATGATAAAGTTGTCTTGATTAGAAGTTTTATTCTCGCAGGCAATGTCATCGAAGATAAATATCGAGTTTGGAAGAAGAACTTCATTCTGAGGCACCACCTTCTCGTTATCACTCGTTATCACTCGTTATACACGCCATCCACAGCCTGCAGTACACGTGCCAATCGCTGGTATTTCGGTTACTGGAGCCAATTTGAATGTAGGTACACATTCTTGAACCAAAGGCGATTCTATTCTTCCACCAGGCACAGTAGAAAAAATATTTTCCCGTAATTTCATGACTCTGTGATAATGCAGCGCATTGTACTAAGAAATACGCTTCCATGTTGCACTTCGTGGAAGATAACTTCATCTTCAGCGTGAATACATATGGGTAAAGTAACATCTTACTTGATAATACGTATCTTACCACTACTATCTTACGGTGCGTGCGGTTCTAGCTTTGGTGCTAACTATGGCGCATGTTGTGCTTACTGTAGAGCTAACTGAGGTGCGTGTGGTGCTAACTGCAGTGTGTGCGGTGCTAACTGAGGTGCATGCGGTGCTAACTGCAGTGCATGCAGTGACAACTGTGGTGCTAACTGCAGTTAGTGCGGTTCTAACTGTGGTGCTGATTGCATTTTCAAAGAACCAGTGCTACAAGTTTTAGAATATCTCTTCAAAATATCACTCCGAGCAAATTGTCTCTGGCAGATTTTGCATTCAAAAGTCACACTTGAACCTTTCATTCTTCAGATCGTTATTTCATGTCGATGTATGCTGCGCAGAGCTGTAAATGCTTTACTGTAGAAGCGACTAAGCATATGCATCATACGCATTTTACATCTGACTGTTCCAAGTATAAAATGAAACTGAAACAAAAAAGTATATAATGAGCATATTTATACTTTTCTCTGTCAGTATACCTCTACAATTCGAATAGGTAAGACCATATCTGGAAGTGGGATCGTCGATAAGCTGATCAACAATTTACCAATCGAGCTGCACATTCCAGGATACAGGATCTGCGGGCCAGGAACAAGGCTAGCTGAAAGGCTGTCACACAACGAGAGGGGCATTAATTCCCTGGACGAAGCATGCAAACAACACAGCATCAACTATTTCCAGACGAAGGATCTTGAAACCCAACACCAGGCAAACAAGATACTTGCACAGAAGGCTGACGAGATAAGAAATTCATCAGACACCGGACTCGATGAAAACAATAGCCGCCTGGGGTGTATCCAATGTGATGAAGGCCAAGGTAAAGATGGTAATGGGAGATAAGAGCAAGAGAAAGGCACAGGTTAAAATGTGAACATGTACAGAGATCAAGAAGAAGGCACAACTGAAACGGAAAGCAGTGACAAAAGGAAGAAAAGCTTGCAAGGCCAAGAAAGCATCTACTGGCAGATTATTTCCATTGCTTTTACCTGCACTCGGGGCCCTCGGGGCATAATCGGATCCATGAGTGTTATCGTCCGAGTTTTCAACATAGCATCGAACGAACAGAAGCAGTTGTTCGAGGCCCAAAGACACAATGAAAATATTGAAGCTATCGCCATTGGTAAAAAAAAAAAAAAAAAAAAGCCAAGGCCTCTACCTAAGGCTATACCCAGTAGGAGGTGAAAGTGTGCAAAAACGACACAACAGGAAGAGGCATTAATGAAATCTCTATCGATACGACTGCTTACATGCATTGATTAGGAACTGTATACACACAAATTGGAAATACCACATTTCAAGGAAGTGTGTATGTTTGTGTATATCAATCCAAGAGAGACGAATGTGCCTATAATTAATCTGGACACGACAGACGGGCCTGGTAAGCAATGGGAAGCTTACGTATAAAAAGGTAAACATGCAGACTATTTTGACAGTTTTGGGAATTTGTGTCCTCCACCCGAATTGCGATGGTACCTGAAATATACCAATCTTAAATTCAATTAAGAAACTGAGCAGATGCATAACATGTGGAACTGTGTACATTTGTGTCACCGCTTCTTGTTTCGCTCGTACCAATAATTGTATAAAATGGCTATAGATTGTGAGTAAACCATCAGTCATGTCGATAAAGCTGGCCTTGGCGGTTCGTAACTCCGAGCTGAGAGCGGTACATTTTTCCGCCACTCGACCTGGAGGGGGAATGGTGCATAGGCCTTGTCGATATTCAATCTTACAATACGATACCAAACATCGATGAAATAATTGCAAGCTCTATCTTGTAAAAAGTGGGAATGTTTCCCATGAGGTGTTGCTGCCCATAAGCTCTTATTAAATAGATGACATTGCAAGGTACATTGAAGATCCGCTGTCCCCCGACAATGAATTCGAACTACGTGGGAATTCCAATACTCTGAAGAGTGTTATCAGATGCAGTGAAGATATCGATGTTACGAAGCCGGATACTACCGGACCGATGCTCGGGTTCAAGCCACGCATTTACGAAGCTGGCAAAACACACATGTCGTTGCGGCCCATAAACATCTTGTTGGTCAATGTGATACGAATAAACTGCAATTTAGCAAGTGGCATATACCTCAATGGCGGGCCGAGCAATACACTGCAAGAATTGTCGCCTATGGTCCCTCCACGTTTTAAACTGGTCGTAGCACCGCAGAGCATCATTAACGTTCCGGTCGTCGCGAAGAGAGCACATGAGGCAGTCATGGAGAGTTGGTGAACTTTCGAAAAGGAGAAATCACCCTATGCCTGCCTTTCAGAAGATGGAAGTGCTACCAGAAGCAATTAAATAAAGCGCTGTGCAAAACCTGCTATCATTACGCCACAGGTCTCCAAGTAATTAACACTTGCTAGCGAGATTTTCCTCTACAGTCTCGGCTTCAAAGTCAAACATCATGGAAGATTACCTTAACATCGAAGAGCCAGTTGTTTTTGAAGACTGTGTAACGAAGGTGGAACTTCACACGTACCAGCCGTTCCTGTTCGGACTATACATACTTCAATTGGAAGTTAGGATCGCGGTCCAACACCAATATATCTGCTCTCTCCCTTGCCAGTATTTCTTGCGAATTAGGGGGACTCTGACGAAAGAAGATGGAACCAACCCGTCATCGACGAACATAACGAGCAATGTAATTCTTCACCTGATCGATCGCATCATATATTTTCTCGATGGTGTCGAAGTGGACCAGTCGCAAGATGTGGGTAATACCTCGACTATAAAACATTACCTTTCACTCATACCGAATGAGCTTTCTGCGGCCAACATGGCAGGTTGGGAAATCGAATATGGCTGCAGTGTTCCTATATATCTTGGAAGCAAGTTTGAATTGTGCATCACACTCTCCATGCTATTAAGATTTACCGAAGACTACAAACGAATTATCTTCAACTCGAAGCAGGAACTGGTGCTGCTTCTAGCTTATACGCATGCAGACACAATCGTGGGTACTGGAGAAAACCTGGAAACACTGGAGCTGAAACTACAGTCTATCGAATTGATGCTGCCTCATGTGCAGTTGCGCACTGCTGAGCATACAAAAATGTTTAAGATTATGGAATATGGCAAAAACACTGATGTGGCTTTCAGGTCGTGGAGTCTCGAGACATATCCCGGGTTGACAGCAAGCCAGATCATCAATTAGATGGCGAATTTCAACTTTGCTTCTGAGAAACCGAGGTGCATTATCGTTGGGCTACAGACCGGAAGACAGCACAATGTGAAAGCGAGTCGTTCGCAATTCAACACATGTCAAATAGAATATTCGAAAATTCTTTTTTAATAGCGAAAGCTATCTGTATGTAAACCTGAACATGAACTTTGAAAATGGGCGATACCTGCTGGCATATCAGCTACACACTCAAATAAAAAATGCATATAATGAGCGCATCTTATCCACGATATTGAGCCCTGATACTTTCAAGAGTTTGGCTCCGCTCATGGTATTCGATGCGAGTAAACAGGACGAGCATATTACCTCCAATGTAATCTACTTCAGGATCGAATTCATGGCACATACCTGCCAACACATACGCATTCTGCCTGATACTTCACGAACTGCTTGTATCGTACAATTGCCGAGATAAGACCGTCAAAATACTTTCGTGAGCGCAGCTGAGAATATATAAATATACCTGTTCACACACTATAACTATTTAGTTGTCTTCTAGCATCGTCAGCTTCAAGATGTACTATAATCTGCCGGGTTTACATATACAAAATTGCTTCGTGTTCAAGGAGATCGCAATGTCCATCGACGACGATGGCTAAACACGAACTCACGATTTTAGCCCCCCCCCCCNGAGAAGAGCAAGATAACAAACACCTGGCTGAGCAAATACTACCATGGACTGGAATGGGATGTAGGCAAGATTCCATACCATCATATGTGAAAGGTGGTGTGTGACTTTCTAATGCAGTACCCGAAGGCCCGATTTATGTAGCTGGACACCTGAGAAGAAAAAATTGCTTAGAGAATCGTGTAAATTTGAAGTGGAGATTATCGACATGCAGGCCGAGTGTGGATGTCCTTCGCTTCGCTAGCTCTTTGAAATGTACGGCGATTCGCATCGTCATGTTTGCGACAGGTCAGAACGTGAATGGGCTTGCACGCTGAAGAACATGCAGCTGCTGCTCAAATGGGGCACCTCATCCTTGGTCCAGGAATCGGGTGCCTACGAGTACACACGAAATCGTCCGAATCGACCCGAAGAAGATTTATAAAAATCATTGGTTATTTTTGTGATTGTGTATATTTTATTATGTGTACAATAAATTTTGTGTAAAAAAATTGGTGGGTTTTATTTATTTTAAAATACCCCTGCTTTGTGTAAAAAAAAAATTTAAAATAAAAATACATATGTTGAAAAATAAAACAAATAATTAAATATGAAAGTTTACATACTTTGAAGAAATGGTCAATGTCACAATTTGGTACCGGCCGATAGCAAGCAGCACAATCGATAAATTAACGCCACCTATGTGCTGAAAATAGAATCCAACCTGGGAATGCTGACGCGCCAACTTATATTTTAAATTATAAACCAAAATTGCTGCTGCCTTGTGGCTAAATCGCCAGCTCGCCTGGTGGGTAAATTGATACACTAGTGCCACCTAGATGACGTAAAAGTAAACATATGAAATCCAATATGGTGTCCTTCAGCAATGTATAAACAAATGACCAATGAAAAAAACCAAGATTGCTGCAAACGATAGAATGAGTATTGGTGAGGGGTGGTGGGGGTGGAGACCTGCCAACTAACAGCCAATAGCAATTAGTGGTGGGGGTCAAATGTCTGCTGGGCATGGGGCTAGAGGGAGCCTCCATAAATGTATTTTTTTGTAAATTTTTTAAATATTTAATAATAATGTTTAAATAATTTTTTATCCTTTTTAGATACTTTTTAGAATTTTGGGTTTTCAAGGTCAAAGGTCATCAGGTCAAAGTCAAAAGTCAAGGTCACCAACATCCAACATAGTGGACAATATGGCCACCGGGAGACCGGAATGACAACATGATCAGCTCCGAGCTGCTTTCCCAGGTCTCGGTGGCGAAATCCGCCATTCTCATTATACACTGAAGAGTAAAAAAAACTGGTACATCTGCCTAATATCGTGTAGGGCCCCCGCATAAACGTAGAAGTGCCGCAAGACGACGTGGCATGGACTCGACAAATGTCTGAAGGTATGCAGGATGCAATTCACACCATTTATCCTGCAGGGCTGTCCACAAATCCATAGGAGTGCGAGGCGGTGGAGATATCTTCTGAACACCACGTTGCAAGGCAACCCAGATATACTTAATAATGTTCATATCTGGTGATTTAGGTGGCCAATAGAAGTGTCTAAAGTCAGAAGAGTATTCCTGGAGCCACTCGGTTGCAACTCTCGACGTGTGGGGTGTCGNCGGTGTCGAATTGTCCTGCTGGAATTGTCCACGTCCGTCGGAATGCACAATGGACATGAATGGGTGCAGGTGATCGGACAGGATGCTTACGTATCTGTCACCTGTCAGAGTCATATCTAGACGTATCAAGGGTCTCATTTCACGCCAACTGCATACGCCCCATACCATTACAGAGCCTCCACCAGCTTTAACAGTCCCCTGTTGACATGTAGGGTCCATGGATTCATGAGGTTGTCTCTATACCCGTACTCGTCCATCCGCCCGATACAATTGGAAACGAGACTCGTCAGACCAGGCAACGTATTTCCAGTCATCAACAGTCCAATGGCGGTGTTGGCGGGCCAAGGCGTGGCGTAAAGCTTTGTGTCGTGCAGTCAACAACAGTACATGAGTGGGCCTTCGACTCCGAAAGCCCATATCAATGATGGTCCGTTGAATAGTTCGCACTCTGGCACTTGTTGATGCCCCAGCATTGAAATCTGCGCCAATTTGAGAAAGGGTTGCACGTCTGTCACGTTTAATGATTCTCGTCAGTCATCGTTTGTCCCATTGGTTCACGATCTTTTCCTGGCCGCAGCGATGTCGAAAATTTGATGTTTTACCGGATTCCCGATATTCATGGCACACTCGTGAAATGGTCGTACGCGAAAATCCTAATTTTATCGCTACCTTGGAGATGCTATGTCCCATCTCTCGTGCACGTACTATAACACCATGTTCAAACTCACTTAAATCTTGATAACCTGCCATTGTAGCAGCAGTAACCGATAAAGCAACTTTGCCAGACACTTGTTGTCTTATATCAGCGCTGCCGACCGCATCGCGTTAATCTGATTGGATCCATACCTGTATTTTTTGCATACGCACGCCTATACCAGTTTTTTTGGCTCTCCAGTGTACTAATATACTTTGTTCTTCACACTATAGTGGGAAATTAACGAATATGCCCGCATATTTAATATTCAGTGTAAAATTGAATGTAGCAGGACGTCATGTTACACAATTACATTAATCATATGTGACAAACATAAACAAAAATAAATCCTTTGCTGATAGCTGTAGTTATTTTGCTCTTAAATTCGTAACGTATTTTACACATTGAATGTTCAATGCCGAACACAGTCGTATTTTCGCAACTTAATTTTTTACATAGCATACTAAGTATTTTGGCTGGATCAAGTATATATCATAAGTAGAGCCAAACATGATCTTTTCCACACAAATATGCAGAATTTCTCCACCTTCCGCAAGCATAAAAGCGACCTTTTTTGGAACTCCAAAGCACCTTGCGGCGGTAAAAATTCCTTGTGCCAAACTCTCCAATGAGGAATCTAGTTCGGCTCCTAACCCGAGTAGAATTAAACACGGCGAAAGCTAGGGTTGGCCGGAGTTGAAAACGCAGTATGGTAGTCAGTCAGATCGCGTTGTAAACGAGCCTCGTAAAGCGAAACTGGGCCGGCGCGCCAGTTACCAAGCCCAAGGGGGCAGAAGCGGAGGGCCGCAGGCGGCCCCGGCACAACCTGGAATATAAATGAGCGCCAGAAATATAAAGCCAATTACTTTTATCGGTCCCCCCCTCCTTTATTTTTAATGGAGGAAACACCTGTTTCTCGGGGGTGAAGGGGCGGAGGTGTGTAAGGAACCTCGTGCCCGATGTGCTAACGAGGTACCTCAACGCCGCGGCTCACATTTCTCATTGTTCCCGAGCGGTAATGATAGCTTCCGTTTTTGTATCTGAAATAAATAACTTCGAGGGACAGAGTGGGATATACGGAATGCACGCTGATAGCGGAGCATGCAAAAATCTCGAGATCGGCACATATAGTCCATTCACGGGCACTTCACGCTTTCCTGAATACAACTGAAGGTCTACTTCCAGAATATTCCTCCAACTCATGCCAACAAAGCTTAACCATGTCTTGAAATTTACACCAAAGGGATAGCGCACCGCATTCGTGCGCACTCAGTGTAATAACATTTTGCATAAGAACTACTTCTTACTGCGCATTACCATCTCAAATATTTTGTCCCTGGTTTTATTCATATTATTTATCAATTAAATTTGGGTAACATGTAAGTAAAAGTTGGGTTTAACTTTTAAAAAAGGCGCTCTTGTGTTCACACAACTATAAAACGTTTATAATGCATGTTATAATTAGGGGACAACCAAGCAAGTCATACATGGAGTGATTATTCAAAGGATTGATTCAAAAAGTGTAAAGAAACCGCGAATAGACTATACCACTTCACATTTAAAAAAAAAAAACAAGCGTTTAGTTAAAGTTAAGTTTAATGATTAATACTAAACGTTCATAAAGCCACACCGCAACACACTTATTACCAACGATGACGCCTCAGGATACTTAACAACATATAAGTGGTGGGGCCGCGGTGGTGTAGTGGTTAAACCACTCGCCTCCCACCTTGCATTCCGGCGCTACTCCATAGTGATCTCACTTCAAGACGTTCAAATATCTCCGCTGTACTCGGTCGCGCGACCACGATGGCGCGTTGTAACGTATTGCAGCCTCAAGACTCGCCACCAACAGTTGGCCAGTATTACAAATGGAGACGAAAGAGGCAGTTGCGCTATTTTTGTTCTTTCCCTAATGCTAAAAGCGAGATCAACTAAATGTGTTTTCACTTCTGTGTAACGTGACCTTCGAGAAATTCTTACAGACGTTGAATGGAACATTATTTATGGAATATTTCAAGCTCGAAGTTGGAATTTTCTATAGATACACTCCTTACGAGCACGCAGACGAACGTTTCTCGCAGAGCACAGAGCAGAGAAGACTCGTCGCGCTCCTGGTCGCGTCTCGTGTCAATAATTTCTTATCCTCTATTCGCGGTATCTTCCCGCTTTTTGAATCAATCCTTTGAAAAAACACCCCGCGTATGACGCGTTTGGTTGCTTCCTATACGTGTCATATATCACAAGAGTTTATACACTGTTTGTGGTTAAAATAAACTTTACGGGTATTTTCTCTATAAATTAAAATGTTTTGTTTTTAACTAATGTGACTAAAGACAGAGAGAAAATAGGTGTATTGGTAATGCCTGTGGTAAGAAATCTTTTCTATGTAAAATTCTATTACACAGAGTGCGCGCGAATACGATGACTTGTACCTCTGGGGTAATTTTCTAAGCTATGTTTTTATGAGGCGGAGGTAATAACCTGGTGGCCTGTGGGTCGCACTTGGCCACCGCCACATTTCTGGTGATGAGGCTACAGCCTCCACCAACGTCCCGCGTGAAAGGATCCATTTGAACACGTCCGGTCACACAATAATTTCCTAGGTCGAGTGTTGCAGTCACCTAGTTTTTTTTTTTTAGCACGCGTTGTACTTGCGTAAAGGTTTTTTTTTCGGAAACAGTGAACAACGTGCTTCGTGCCCAATTATTAGGGACTGGAAAATGTTTCGCGAATTCATTTTAGGACAAGGTAGATATCAAACATATGTGTATTTATGTCATATTTGACACTCGATCACAGTTTATTAGACACACCCGGTTATACTCTGAGCCAATAACAGACCTGTAAGGAAACAAACACCGAATCCTGTGCCACTTAGTGTGAGGTGAAATTGACTTCACACTGGAGCAGAAGTCAATGGACAGAGAGCTGAGGCTCGAAAATACATAGGGCAGTGGAGTCTAGCCTACAGGTCGTTCAAAACGCGAAATTTTCCTGACCCTACCAATGATATTAGCGTTAACCATTCATGTCTAAGAGGTGCAGAAAATTCCACGAATCAGATTAGCCACAAGGCAGACTTGACTCGGATACGTCACTGTTTACAGTAAAGGTTCTGTTCGCGGTTTCTTCACATTTTTTTAATTAAACCTTTGAAAAAATCACCCCATGTATTGACGTGTTTGGTTGTTTCCTAAATATTCCATGTAAAACATGGGTTTTATACTTCAGTTAACATAAAGAGATTATTTTTTGTTGAAATTTTTACTTTTATTTCCATGTTTTCAAAAAATTAAAATAATGTATTTATAATTAATATGAATAAAACCCCAGAGAATATACAGAATGTGTGTTGGTAATGCGTAGCAAGAAATATTTCCCATGCAAAATATTATTAAACTGAGTGCACGCGAATGAGATGCGATGTCCCTTTGGTGTAATTTTCTACACTTAGTTAAGATTTGTTTGCGTGAGGCGGAGGAATATTCTAAACGTAGAACCACAGCAGGGCTTCAGAAAAGTNACACTTAGTTAAGATTTGTTTGCGTGAGGCGGAGGAATATTCTAAACGTAGAACCACAGCAGGGCTTCAGAAAAGTTGGAAGTAACCGTGAATGGACTATGCAAATTATACATGAGCAACGTGCCCAGCATTATGAACACGGTGGCTAAACGGGTTTAACATCAGGGCTGACGTGGTTTCGTTGCCATGGTGGGCCCGCACGAAAGAGGTCAAGTGTTCATAAATATGTAAACGCATATACGTAGTACAGTCAATAAGTTCGCGGTGGCCGTTGTGCTTGGCTGCTTACGCTCGAGGCGACGAACTTATCGACCGCACACAACATACATGTCTGAGAGCATGGAACTTAAGCCATGGCAGAAAATTTAATCAATAATAACCTGCTGAAATATAAATAAATGTGTATTATAATATATTTGCGGTTAATTAAACACTTTTGATAGCCCTGCTTAAGAACTACTTTTCTGCTAATTATGTATCATTCCACCATGTTGAAAATTTATATCGTCATTGGCCTAATGACTATCCATGCGCAAGGGCAAGTGAAAACGTGAGATTTTTAGGAGCATAAGTGTGTTGCTAAAATGCTAGAATGTTATATTATTTTAGTCGGATTTTCTATGAAAGAGCTTCAGGAAAGTTGTAGGTTCCGAAAGAGTTCCGCTAATTGCAAACACGCTGCATAAATAAATAACCCCACAGTATCAAAAGAACTCATGGCGTCATTCAACTGTAGCTACAGTTACCACGAGTAGACTATGTTTTAATGTTTCAAAGGCTATGATCGATATGGACAACACAGCCACGCGTTTTAGAAGACGCATTGTCTCTATGCCACAGGCACTGTGCTGACGTTCTGTCTCTGTCTGAAAGTCCTGTTACAATTTTTTTTATATTATTTATTTCTTCAGCACGTTTAAATGATAATAATTAACTTAAAGTGTTTTTTTAAAAAAGAACATACACTTGTTGACTAATCAGAACGCGGCTAACTTTCTAAGGCAACATAATTTTGCAATAAATAATCACGCTGTCCATTTCTTCCCCAAAATTCTAACCAAGTAAAGTTGGGCAGCAGCAACAGACTCGCATTCTGAAGGACGCGAGTTTGAATCCCGGCCTGGCCTACTTGGTTTAGGTTTCCCACCGTTTTCTTAAATAACTCCACACAGACCAAATATAATATAGACAAAAACCTAAATGACTTTAATTAAATAACTTAGATAATGTTATTGAAGAAATTATTGTTTACAGAGTTCGGTGTCTTTGGAACAGATGACGTTTCGTTAAAAAAAAAAAATTAACGGAAACAAAACCCTAGTTCACAACATCAAACGAAATTTTCTTTTATATTTCATAAATTCTTTTATGGTTCACATTTCACTTTGAAATCAGCGAGAATTCGAAACCAGCTGCTTCAATCTGCCAGATATAACCCATTCATTAGTGTGTGATATATTTTTATAGGTACGTTATTTAAATACCAAATAGCTTTTTTTCTTTGAAATACTAGGGCGCAAGCCTGCAATGGGCTGTCATGCTAAACAATTGACCAGGCTTACACCGATGATGGAAATAACTGTTACATCTACTCGCATTCTGCCTCGTTTGGCTGTTGATCTGTTGGGGTTGTGTAGACGTGTGCGTTTGCACGTGTCCGCGTGCGCTGTTCACTCTAAACTGAACACTTTTGAAAGACCTGCTTACGATCTACTTCTCGGATTACATTGTATCCTTCCACATTAGATAAATTTTACTCTGTAATGGGCCTGATCACTTTATTCATGCGTCGATCCCGTAAAGCTGTGAAATTATTAGAAACATACAAGTTTTGCAAATTTCCTAACTCTAGCATCTAAAAGCTTTAATAAACCGAAGGATAAAGAAATAATTTTGGTACCAAAACATTTTTAGCTAACGCTTTTTATTCCACGTTAAAATACACGGAATTCCTTTCCCTCCATCGTTAACAACTTAACTGGGCACATGCCTGCCATTGCGCCAGTTAAAAACAGGTTGTTGCAAAAATACACGTCAACACTTCGGGGAAACAATCCTCGCGTCTAGAAAAAGAAATAACCTTATGTGAATATAGGTCCGGAAACGCTTCGTTTCTTAACTACAGCTCCCATTAAATAACGTACATTGTATGGCCCGCGGGCTGGATCACGTTTGTGTTGGATGCCTTCGCAGCGATCGTGTGCATGGCACACGGCATCGCATACCACGACACTACGCACCAGAACATTAGGAACTGCACATAAATCAATCACACATGTGTGAAAGCACACGCAACATTCGTAGCTTTCCAGCTCGACGCTACATCAAACAGCGCGCTGCGTCCGATTAAACGGTCGGTTCGACTCGTCTGGGATGGGGCTGCCGTTGCACTACAGCTACAATGGCATTCCACACAAACATGATCGTGCCCGCCGGCCACACAATGTACGTTATGTAATGGGAGTTGTAGTTAAGAAACGAGGCGTTCCAGTCCTATGTTCTCATAATACATTGTTCTTCCTCTATACGCGAGGATTGTTTCCCCGAAGTATCGCCATATATATTTTTTAACCGACTGTGTATGCAGGTAGGGGTAGGGACATTTTTAAACTGTTAATTTTAAAAGGGCCCCCGTTACCGTGAACAACCTTTAGATGGATGCGTGTGTTCGTGTGCGTAGAAGTGGCTGCTTGTTAATATGCAATGGGTGAAAACAGATGTCTGTGTAGGTGTTTAAATGTAAACTCGTTATCATGAATGGCCTGAATTGTGCGTGTGATCATAAAACAGCGAAATCATAATTTTTTCTACATTCTTTTATAGACTCTACACGGTTAATTGAGCACTTTTGTAAACCCTGCTTAGAATATACGTTATTTTTCAGTTTGTATTCTTGTATCATATATATAATTAAAATTGCCGCTGACCTAACCAGATTATTGATACGTAATTAAAGTAAAATCGTGGAATGGTTTGAAATGTAATCGTGTGACTACAATTAGCTAAAGAGTACCACAATTTCTATTTAAATGATAATACTAACATTGGTGGCCATGAGTTAAAAAATTACACTCGGAATACGTCTGTTCACGGCAAAGTAAGAATTTCTGAAATCAACCATTGCAAAAAAAATCACTTCCCGTTAACAACACGTATAACTACAGTATAGTCCATTCGCGGTTTCTTCACACTTTTTGAATCAAACCTTTGAAAAATCACCCCACGTTCTACGTGTTTTGTTGTTTCCTAAATATGTCACGTAACCGAAGCGTTTTATACTTGTATTAACACAAAAATATCTTATTTATAGTTCAGTTGAATTTTACTTATATTGATCTATAAACTATAATATTTATTTTATAATTAAAATGAATAAAGGCAGGGAGAAAATTAGTGTATTGGTAACGCCTAGTAGGATAAATAGTTCTTATTGCAAAATATTATTATACTTGAGGGCGCACGAATGCGGTGCGTTGTTGTCCGTCTAGTGTAATTTTCTTGACTAGGTTAAGCTTATTGATATGAGGCGGAGAAATATCCTGAAAGTAGAACTTTAGTAGGGCTTCAGAAAAGTTGGAAGTAACCGTTGAAGGACTGTATGCACCGGCACACAAGCTCCCAGTTAAGTTGGCAGCGAATTAATAAAAATAATTCTAAGTCCTGAAACATTTTAAGAGTTTTGCAAATTTAGAGTCATTGAAAATTTATAGCTTAAGCCTAAGAGTTTCTTTCTGTTTGTACACATTAGAGCACGAATTTACATATCATTGGTATACTTATTTTCCTAAAAATAATTCCCTGGTTTCCACTTGTATGGCGCATGAATGAAGTGAGATGGTCCAGGGTAATGTCAATCTTTTACATAGCGGAAGGATACAAATTGAGAGGGGAAGTAGATCCTAAGAAGGGCTTCCAACTTAATTGGAAGCCTGCACACCAGTGTGTGCTGTAGTACACGTGTGGTTCTGGAAAGTGATACATTTTTTTTCAGAGGATGATTTCAAGAGTTCTGGTTTTACCGTGAACAGCCTACAGCAACTTGTTTGTTTATTGTTGTAAAACTAATCGGTTAAATTACTTTCCAAATAATACGAATTAATTTTATTTGACTTATTGATAGTTTCTGGTGGCCGGTTTTTTCAACATTACTGCTTGTCTTGGCAAATTGTTCCCTCTGAAATTACCTTACTGTTGATTATACGTAAAGGTTTACCGACTTAATGCAATTCGACTACATATCCTCGTATTCCGAAGACAATGAATGCCATATCGATATTCGGCGACACAGGATGCCGTTTGTAATAAACGTTGCACGTACAATAGAATACTTAAGAGTCACTTTCAGTAGGGAAAAAACCCTTCTGTATGCTGACAACTATGCCATTAAGAAACTTTCATGGTGTCAAAATAAAAATTTAGTAGCAACAAAAATCTAGCAATTACTGATTGCAAATACAAGGTTTATTTGAAGTGAACTAAGTAAACATTTTTCCAGCCTGTGCATAACATTTATATAAAATGCTTGGTTAAATCATACGTTACTGGGTAAAGGTTTTCTTTTCAATTTTAAATTTAGCTTATCGTTAAAAGCAGATGAATTAGTCAGTAATTATTACATTTGAAAAGGTTTTCTCTATACGGAAACGACATTTTTAATTAGCGCAGTAAGCCAGGCACATCATTTGTCCCTTTAGATGACGTAAAGTTTTTTAATATATGTACATAAATGTATAGTTAATTAAGAAGTTTGAATTATATCCTTCAGTGTGGTAGATTTCATTCGACTAAGAAATTAATCCTACTGCAAATATATTTCGTGATTGTGGGTCGTACAAGTATTTTATAGTCAATGAATAAAAACCACTGTTAATATGTTTCTTTTGCTGGCATCCTCTAGAGCAAGCTAGTCAGGTAGAATAATGACAGAGTGTTTCGNTTCTTTTGCTGGCATCCTCTAGAGCAAGCTAGTCAGGTAGAATAATGACAGAGTGTTTCGTTCTGTTAGCTAAACTTACCTACAATTTCCGTTTAAACTCTGGGGATTACGCGAGAGCCTGCTAGCCAAACATTGAAGGGGGATAATTATTTTTATTGGTTGGAGGTCCTGTTTTGAGAACCAGTTGGCCATGTTCAGTTCCGACGATGTTTTGGTTATGTAACGGATGAATCGCGGAAGAGTGTGCCATGATTGGACTAAGAGAGAACGTTGTACTCATTTATTTCATTGCATACATTTGATACAAGTAGAGCATCAGTTCCTAAGCATGATTCATGTAATTCAAATACAATACATGTAATATAATACACCCTAATTTCGAATGAGTGGAAAACCACTCATTCGCAGTGAAATCCAATTACTCGAACCAGTGAATATGGCTCCACTTGGAAACGGTGGAAAACCACAGGGTGTTTCATTGAAACAATTTCATTGATTGAATAAGTGACGTGAAACAAGTTCACTAATTCGATAAGTGACGGCCGACTGCGTGCGGCAAATTGAGTATCTTTTTTTTATATTAAATTTAGCCAAAAAAATTACGAGAAATAAACATATTTCCGGTAGTTACAATTTGTACTGCGCAATTTAAAANCCTTTTTTTTTTGTTATATTTTAAGTTCGCTGCTTTATTGGCATGTTGACCGATACATGTGCCGTGGGACGTAGCGTGCGTGAGTTTGTGACGGTCGACGAGTTCACGTTGGACCGACCTGATGACAAATCCACAGTTTACATGTGCGCAACATGCGAACTGGANTCGACGAGTTCACGTTGGACCGACCTGATGACAAATCCACAGTTTACATGTGCGCAACATGCGAACTGGAAATCTTGCGTGGAGGAGCAGGGGCGCGAACTGCCGACCCTCCAACTACACGTCGGCCACTCTGCCCCTGAGCTATGAGGGAAGAGCACCGTGCCTGAGCTATGAAGTCAACATTAACGGTGAGGGGGAAATATATGCTTCACAGTTAATTCTTCGAAAGTATGTAGTCTTAAAAGTGTATACACTCTCTTTTCGTTTTTAGTATAATTTGTAACGTTAGGATTATTCAAAAAAATAGTACGAATGAATGCACTTACTTCATCGCATTAAAGGCATATCAAACCTTCATAACAGAGAGCCGTGGTGATTACGTATTAACGAAACGGAAAACGTCAAAATTGAATGAAAGTCTTAATATTCATCTTACCTCGTACAATGGTGTTATTAAAGACGAAACCCTCATGTTAGAAAGTATTTGTATAGGTTTTATTAGTTTATGCGTTGTTATTACATTTGATCCACGTTCTTTAACGACCATTTTATAAACGTTGTTTAACTGATCCATCAGTCGAAAAACAAATCACTGNCATTTGATCCACGTTCTTTAACGACCATTTTATAAACGTTGTTTAACTGATCCATCAGTCGAAAAACAAATCACTGAAAAACAGTGAGAAAAATGGTTGGTGAATCAGTGTAAAAGTCGCGGGATCAATAATGGAAGGAAAACAGACATTTTTCACTAATTCATCAGTTAAAATCATTGAAATGACCGTTGAATCAGTCAGGTACCATTAGCTGATTGAAAAAGTGGAATTCTCACTTATTCATATTAAGTGTATTTAAAATACGGAAGATATCCTAGCGTTGAAATAGTACTTCGTGATGCCAATTTTTCTGAATAATCTTAATGTTGTTTTGCTATTGCGGTTAACCCAACAAAATGCTGTGGGAAAAAGTTAAATTAACATTTGTAAAATTTGTGATNTGTTGTTTTGCTATTGCGGTTAACCCAACAAAATGCTGTGGGAAAAAGTTAAATTAACATTTGTAAAATTTGTGATGAAGGGAATTTTTAGTTACAAAAGGATTTATTGTTACTTCTTTGCATAATGTATATAATTGAACAAACCATGCCANTGTTGTTTTGCTATTGCGGTTAACCCAACAAAATGCTGTGGGAAAAAGTTAAATTAACATTTGTAAAATTTGTGAAGGGAATTTTTAGTTACAAAAGGATTTATTGTTACTTCTTTGCATAATGTATATAATTGAACAAACCATGCCANTGAAGGGAATTTTTAGTTACAAAAGGATTTATTGTTACTTCTTTGCATAATGTATATAATTGAACAAACCATGCCATAATAGCAAATATTGCTCTTCTCAGTAATATTGTGCAGCTAAATATACAGAACACCTGTAAGTATAAGTGTAACATTTTTATTAGCAAACTTACTCTTGACAATGATCACAGTATTTTAATTTGTAACTGAAGAAATCATATCCACTAATAACGCTTAAACTTTTTTTTTTGTTTTCATTAATTTTTTTTTATTTATATTAAAATGACATTGTTTTCATTTTTTTGTTTTAGTTTGTGAGATATTGTTTAGTTGATTTACTTTGGTTATGTGTGGTTCGGTTGCTGGGAGAGGAGGGTGACCAACCTCGACCCTCTTCTCGCTCCAGGCAGACTCGCTCACTGCTCTGTCACCCGATGGCCGGGGAATGATTGAGAGTGGACCTGGCTGGCGTTACAGCCCCTCTTCTGCCCTGCCGGAGGAGTCGACGACTTGAGAAGATGAACAATAATTTTCTGGTAATGCTTGTTTACTCTTCGCAACGTGGCATTTGGAGTAGATTATGGACCAGAGCCGGGACGCTTTAAAGAACCCCCGTAACTGGAGAGCAGTCAGTCTTTGTGGTAGCCATCTGGCTAAAGTGTGGTATTCTGGTTATGTCTGGTGCAAAGAGAGACATCAGCGGAGAGGACGGACGACGGCGGGAGGTGCGAGACGACGACAGATGCATGTTTGTGTGGTGTGGATGGGCGAGAAGGCGTGGTATCCGACAAGTAGAGGGCTACTGTGTATGGGGGCACTTGGAGCATTAACATTGTGGATTGGTGCAATGCGGAATGAATTAATGTGGGACTATGAGTGAGTGGTACGGATTTTATTGTAAATATTGGAACTGTCAAACATTGACATATAATTTGTAAAATAATTCAATATGTTTTGATTAATTGTTCATTGGTACTGATTTTAGTTATTTTATTGANTGACATATAATTTGTAAAATAATTCAATATGTTTTGATTAATTGTTCATTGGTACTGATTTTAGTTATTTTATTGAATTCATTTCTTTGAGGTGATTGTAAAATGTACTTACTAAGTTGATTAATTGAAAATAGCAAGGGATAGCCATTCATTGTTAGATATTAAGTAGAGAGAATTTTCTTTGTAGTGTTTGTAGATACATTAGGACATTTTTATTAACAGTTTTATTTAATTAGGACCTCCATCCCTTAAGAACCTGGGTAAGTCCACCAAATTTGAGAAATTCTAACAATATCATATATGTATTCGATACCTGTGATTTTGAGCTCTTATTACCTACTTAACTAAATTTATTTCAATTTACATTGCACTGATTTTCAAACTAAAGTCACGACAATAAATGTTATCACAAACACAAGATTTTTATGTTATTATCAGATATGCTAAATATATTTACGTGTGCTAAATTGTGCAAGAGAAACTGCATTGAACCAGGGAGAAACATGTATTTTATCCGAGACCTTGAAATAATTGTATAGATGAAACCTGTCTTTACTGGACATGGCACCTGGATAAAGTTGCAGAAACTAGCGAGTTACAAATTTTTCTCGTTCACAAATCGCAAAAGAATTGCATTTTTCTGGTAATCGGAAAACTTTTACATAAAGAACAACAACCTTTACATTATACGTTACCGTGCTGTGGTGTCCGAGCGGTTAAGGAGTTGGACTTGAAATCCAATGGGTTATACCCGCGCAGGTTCGAATCCTGTCCACAGCGTAGCATGTATTTTAAATTTCACAGTTTTATTTGGAAAAATTACACTTTGACAACATTTCAGTACAGTTCGTGATTTCCTTTACGAGTTCAACATAACATTTACTAATAATGGAAATGTTGGAAGTGTCACATCTAGACGTTGTAAATTGATTGAATTTATTTTTAGGGTCTACCAACTATTAATGTTTTACAAACGCAAAAGAGCAACTTAAATACACAGAACAATTTTTTATTTATTGATTATATTTGTTTGCCTGTTTCTTTCTGGCTTCACACAACACTAATGGACAAATATTGGTGAGATTTTTCACTGTCTTTAACCAATATAAGTAACGAGTTTATATGTTCACGCTATATAAAGATAGAGCTGAGAAGTAGAATCTAAATAATTGTTTTCTTTTGAAATTTACTATATCCCAAATGGATTTTCGTGCGAATAAATTATAATTTTTGTAATACTTTGTTACGTTGTTTTTAATTCATGATCTTGGATAACAACCACGCGTTAATAATAACTCAATATCACAATGGCTTGAACTATAACATATTATATTTCATAATTTCGTATTACTGTACTTATTTTGAAGTGGTGTCCAGAGTTAAATATTTGATTGCTTTAAAAATGTATAACATTATATTTCTAAACGCAAAGAAAATTCGATTTTTCAAACATAAAATTCGATGATAATTCGATTTCAAGACAGGCGTAGACACAAAAAAATATTACTTTGATATAATTGTGCAACGCAAAAATAAAATAAAGGTTTAAAATTTTGAGCAGTCTTTTCCGCGGGGATTTTTTAAATTTAAATCTGCTTTACAGGTAATAAATAGCATGACTAGTTTAAATTCCGTGTAGGCAAAGCCACTGTGCAAAAAATTTTGTTAATTTTAAATTTACCACACACGCAAATTTAAATTCCGAGTAAGCGGGTTTTTTTATTTGACTCTTTCGAGAGAATGGTTTACAAACGCGGACATGCTGCAACGTCATTTAATTAATGGTATCGCCTGAACACGACTGATCTAGTTCAATCTGTTACAGAATTTGTCGGATTTCCACTATTTGATCAGTCACTGCGGAGAAAACAACAATTTTTTTCAGTAAAAAACACTTGCACAAATTATTGAATCATTTCACCACCGAAATTGTACACAATTGGTCCTAACCAACCTGTCACTAAAAATAACAGCTTCATTTTGTAAAGTTTCGTTGCATAGTAAAACAACGGATACTACACTGTTAAAAATTTCCGCATATTTACGGAATTTTTTACGGAAATGTACAGTAAATATACGGAAGTGCAATCTTTAATGACGAAAAAATGGTGTTGAGCTCCATAAGTACAACAAATACGGAAAGCCTCAGTATTTTCCGTAGCTTCGGGTTTTGGGGACGAACAATGCCGAGTGTACAAGAAGCTTTCTTCGCCACTGTAACCATAAAATTATCGTTCCTGCTGCAGTTAGGATATCCACGCCACGTAAAACTATTCTTTCAAATATCAAAATCTAGCACGAGCCTCCTGAAATATCTAGCCACACTACAAAAACTTCAATATTACTAGAAACCGGAAAAATCATATACTTTTCTGTGAGTTGAAAACACGTTAACATTCCTGTTGTCAGGATGTGATAGTTCTGTGGTTCCGGTACGGCTATTCTGATATCGTTTCTTCACGGTTTTGCCAAAGTTGGGAACACAGCTTATGGTAGTTGGGGTTCCTGGTTTGAGTCTCGGGCAATGCATGTGTGTGTATTTGTGAACGATTTTATGGGACATTCTCTATGGGATCAAGTCAATGAAAACAAGGACAAAAATATCCAATAATTTGTCAAAAACGGAAAAACAATAATTAAAAATTATATTTGTGAATGTGGTAAAAGTCGTGGCTCACTAATTTATTTTGGTGGGTGTTAAAATTGCGTTCAAACACAAAAATAAATTGAAATTTCTTTTTTTATACACAGGTTAAAACCACACAACGAAAATTAAGAACTTTTTCTTGTGATCTCTCTCTATCTGTCTCTCTCACTCTCTCTCTCTCTCTCTCTCTCTCTCTCTCTCTCTAGAAGCAGGAAATGTACAAAAACCTAGTAAGAAATTAGAGAAAGTTTCTGTGGATGCATGGGAAGTTGAATGAAATTTAAGGAAAGTCCGTTTCTTGGGGGAAAAAAAAAAAAAGAAGAAGGGGTCGCAGTTTTAGGAATATTTCCGAGTAATTTTTACAGGTACTTTTCGGTTTTTTTTAAATTTTTTAATTTTAACAAGGATGGGGAGATTTAACATCTACTGCAGAGAGTGTTTCGTGGCTATTCTAAGATAGCAATTCTAAGCATAGTATGCCTCGTGACTGCAATCAGGAACAACAAATAAGGTGATTAATGCCTGATAATCATGATTTTAGGTTCGTAAGCTAGTCATAAAATAGCTTCTTTCTTTTCCTCGACGTTAATGAATTTTTCTTCCTTTCCATCTGGTAAATAAAGGCAGTCTCTTTGGTTGTTAACGCCAAGGGAAAATACTTTATTTATAAAATTTTTAATACACGAAATAACCCAAGAATCATTTGGGTGAAAGTAACGTCCACTCACAGCACCATTTTATTTCATCATCGTTCATCATTCATTGCAATAAATTAGTAACTAATCAACTGTATATAAGTTTTAACTGTGTGCGTGTTAAACTATATTATATTAGTTTTTCAATTTCATTAAATATTGTTAATTTTAACTTCTATATAAATTTATACCTTATGCTTTTCTGGTGACTAGTGTCGTATATCAAATGTGACCAAGTGTTTATCACACGTGGTAAAGTCCTGTAAAGGACTTGAATACCTCGCATCATTAAAGTTTTGGATGCATAAGAAGGGATCAAGCAGAGACAACTTAATGAGTAAATACTATAATAACAGGTGTGTAATGTGCGTATACTCACTTCTTCTCCAGAAAACTCTCACATGACCATAAGTAGCCTAATTATGACATATGGTAAAAAAAATACACTAAAGCTTCCAAATATCCCAACTTAACTGTTAACAAAACTTCACAAACTTAATTTTTTTACGAAAAATGACGTTACCGTTATTTTGAAAATAGTAATAAATTATGAACAGTGTACTCCGTGAAAAAATAACCCCAAGAACACGGAATTTTCCATCGGGCATCTGACGAGATCTGTTACATGACGAGAAGTTATGGATTTAAAAATGTTAATGAGAAATTTCTAATGCTCATTTACATTCGTAGACAAAATAATTAATCACTATGGGCAGGATTCGAACCTGTGCGGGCACAACCCTTTTGTTTTCAAACCCAAATCCTCAAAACGCTCTGTCATCGCAGTTTTCTGAACGAGCTTGCATGTAGTAATTCAAGTATGAATAATGATGTTCACAGTATATACCGTTTACTTAGATGTCTAGCGTTCACGTTCACAGCAGATTGGTATAAAAGTTATATTTACACGTTTTCGCTACAAAAAAGAGTGCTTCAGTTTGTAAAACTATTCGGTTATTCACAATCGAAGTTTTCCCATATCAAAATGTTATAGATAAGCGAGTCTTAATAAGTGTTTCCGGATGATGTAATGCGGGTTTTTATCAACTCAATATTACGTGTTGTACGCAGGAAATAATTTCAGTTGATGGTTTGTACGTGTGCGTGTGTCTTAAAAACAAATTTCTGGAGAGTTACAAATAAAAAAAATTAAAAATGAAAAAAATTACCTGCATATGTAAAATTGCCATTGTCGGGTGCAAAATTTGAAATAAATTTGTATTTAGTAACTTAATCTTCTCTTGTCAAAATGTTTTAAAATCCGACAACAGCTATTATTACTCCTCACTTATAAACTTGCTGTGTTTTTAACTACAGTAATCACCAAACTAGTGGCGGAAACTACCCCTTAAAACTACGCCATCGTTAAGATGACAACATTTTACTAAATGTTACGTAGCAGAGAATTAATTATATTCGAGGGATTTTTATATGGCTCTCCTACGCACAAGCAACGTAAAAAAAAATATCGCTGAATTGTTAATTAAATTTTCAGAAAATTTACTATATTTGACGTTGTCATCACAAGGTACGCCAAATTATGCTGGCACTCCGTGAAAATTCCTAGTAGGAAAGTTGTTTACTTAATAATGTGTTGTCCGGTGGCAGGGATAACCACAACGCTCTTTAATGTAGTAAAATAAACACGCATGAAAAGTTTTAATTCTCTGTGTTTAAGAATTATTACGATATATATTAAGAAAAAAAGGTTTTAGGGGAGGGGGGAGCTCACGCCAATAAAAACTTAACGGGAAACATCGCGTGCGCAGTAAATTCCGCTAATGGTCAGAAATTAATACTGACGTCGCATATATCCCCTGACGAGACGGGCATGACCGCGAATTATAATGATTTACGACTCCATAATTTTTCTCCCCCCTGCATTCTCCGCCAGCCCCTAATAAGACGCAAAGCGTGCATAAATACGATGCTTCCCTCCCTCCTTCCCTTCCTCGTCCCGTTGCCAGTAAGACCTCGTTAGACAGGACGTCTGCCCGGTCAGACGAATGTTAAAGGCAAATGCCGGAGGAGCAGGCAAATCCCTGAGCCGTTGCCTGGCAGCGTGTATGTCGTGGATCTATTAAAGGCCGTATTACACGGTACCGCATTCCGTTTGAAGCGTGTGCAAGATCTGCCATAGCGGACGTCGGGGCCCGTTCCACAATATAACGCACAGTCTCGCCACTTACGAANGAAGCGTGTGAAAAGATCTGCCATAGCGGACGTCGGGGCCCGTTCCACAATATAACGCACAGTCTCGCCACTTACGAAATCGAAAATACTCAGCTGTTGCAAAATACTGATATAGGTTTAATAATAGACACGCCTCATTTTGTATATTTTTACAGACTTTAAAACTACGCAAACAAAACTGCCGAACCACGTTCGTGTATTTATTAAAACAAAAATTATTATCGCCATTGCCAATCGAATAACTTGTTACCGTGTATACCACAATGGCCACGAAAACTATTACCAACGAACCAAATACTCGATTCCTACCGGCTACACGGATTCACGGACACGGAAGAGTTGGGAGTTGCCCAGCTTCTTTACGTGTATCCGTACGTTATCCCCGTCTGCGAGCGTGTCATTGTAGATTGAAACGGAGTGTGTTACGTGTCCACTTCCGTGATCCGTATCCGCGTGCGTATCATTTTAGAACGCGCCTTACGTAGGCTAGAACGGCACCCGTCGTGGCATTTGTCGCCTTGTACGGCCAGATTTCGTACCAGGTTAGGTAATCGGACCTGTCCTATTCTCCGGTGCATGTTCCATACCATATTTCGTACCTGGCCAATCACATCGCAGTTTCAGAACGCAGGGCGCTCCCCGTTGCCACTATTTAAAACGAGTTGATGAAGAAACCAAAATGGTCGCCTCCATCTTGATTTTACGTCCGTGAAGTTACTCATTGAAAAGTGTTTAAAATACAACAAAAACAAATAATATTGACGACAGCTTTTAATTACAGTTGGATAACCTACCTAAGATTTAAACGTTACCTGTGTAACGTAAAATTAATACGATCGGTTTTTCAAATACCACATTATGAATTTAATTTAAGAAATTAAGAAATAAATAAATAAGTAAAATCACATATTGAAATAATTTCCGAAAACATAAATTATTATAACATACATTAATGTAATTACTAATTACTACAAATAAAGCTAATAAAAATTATTTTATAATAAACATAGCTTGCAAGCATATTTTAAATTATAAATACAATATATATATAAACAATAAATTACAAATTACGGACTTATATCACTCTTACGCTAAACTCACCATTCCATACATGAAAACATATAAACACTTTAGCCAACATATACTGTAAAATAANGCTTCTTTACGTGTATCCGTACGTTATCCCCGTCTGCGAGCGTGTCATTGTAGATTGAAACGGAGTGTGTTACGTGTCCACTTCCGTGATCCGTATCCGCGTGCGTATCATTTTAGAACGCGCCTTACGTAGGCTAGAACGGCACCCGTCGTGGCATTTGTCGCCTTGTACGGCCAGATTTCGTACCAGGTTAGGTAATCGGACCTGTCCTATTCTCCGGTGCATGTTCCATACCATATTTCGTACCTGGCCAATCACATCGCAGTTTCAGAACGCAGGGCGCTCCCCGTTGCCACTATTTAAAACGAGTTGATGAAGAAACCAAAATGGTCGCCTCCATCTTGATTTTACGTCCGTGAAGTTACTCATTGAAAAGTGTTTAAAATACAACAAAAACAAATAATATTGACGACAGCTTTTAATTACCGTTGGATAACCTACCTAAGATTTAAACGTTACCTGTGTAACGTAAAATTAATACGATCGGTTTTTCAAATACCACATTATGAACNACCTACCTAAGATTTAAACGTTACCTGTGTAACGTAAAATTAATACGATCGGTTTTTCAAATACCACATTATGAACTTAATTTAAGAAATTAAGAAATAAATAAATAAGTATAATCACATATTGAAATAATTTCCGAAAACATAAATTATTATAACATACATTAATGTAATTACTAATTACTACAAATAAAGCTAATAAAAATTATTTTATAATAAACATAGCTTGCAAGCATATTTTAAATTATAAATACAATATATATATAAACAATAAATTACAAATAACGGACTTAGATCACTCTTACGCTAAACTCACCATTCCATACATGAAAACATATAAACACTTTAGCCAACATATACTGTAAAATAANATCACTCTTACGCTAAACTCACCATTCCATACATGAAAACATATAAACACTTTAGCCAACATATACTGTAAAATAAACGCTGAAATATTTCTAAAAATCTGACATCCGGTCGGAGAGTTCTAAAAATAGAACTTTATAAATATATGCGCTTATATGTAGGTGTGGGCCATTCCAGCGGGCGTCTGTAATACTAGCGTAACGGTAGAATCTTAAATACGTCACTCATGTACGGCTTTTGAGTGTGAGTTCAAAACCCCGTTGGACATACTTTTTTTACTAAAGGAATATTGATTACAACTTTACGTTAAAAAGTAGATTTATAACGCAAAATGTCAACAACGGCATGAAAACTTTATATACATATATATATATATATATATATATATATATATCCTTGTGATTTTATAATACTATTTTCAAGTATTGAACATGCGTACGTCGGAAGTTGTAAAACTGATCCGAAGACTGACAGTAATAAAACAATATTAATATGTGGAAGTTTTTAAAAGTCCTCGACAGATTACTGGTTTACGGCAGTTCTGCGAATGGGATACATTACTACGAGCCACACGCTTATCTGCCCACAAGCCGAGTGCTAGCACGCCAACTGATGTGTAATGCGAAACTTCCATGCCGGCTCGCATAACGGCTGTTTCACCGACTCGCTCACCAAGCCTTGAAACAGCTTCTACAAGACTAAGCACGGTAGCAGGTATCNCATAACGGCTGTTTCACCGACTCGCTCACCAAGCCTTGAAACAGCTTCTACAAGACTAAGCACGGTAGCAGGTATCGTGTGATATCGGCTTTATGATAGATGGGTCAAATCCCTTTTACGAATGGCTTGAGATGTAGCGACGTGGAACATATCTGGCGAATATTGCAGAAATACTGTTATCATATTCTGAAATACTGAAATGAGGACGTCACTAATGACGCCAGCCAGTTCGATCTTTAGGTGTTGTTGTCCGCATGAATTTATAAGATTCCTCCTTTTTGTCCGCATTGGTAGGTTTTGCAGAATTATATTTCTCTGTTGGTGATATATTGAGCTGAATTTGGAGCATAGTCGCTTGCTTTTTGGGAATTTGAATTGAGTATCGAGATACATCACTTATATTGTATACAATCGAGGTCTGAAACCAACGGCAATTCCTTTCGTTTGCTGTTGGTGCGTTTGTTGAAAGTAAGTGTTGAAGAACTGTTATTAATCCAGCTGCTTAGTTATACAATTATATGCTCATTTCTCATGTCTGGTAGGAAGTAGTTATTATGCAGAATATTAATAAACTGAGTGCTGGGCAAGAATGCTGTGCGTTTTCAGTATGGCGTAGTTTTCTTGGCTCAGTTAAGTTTTGCAAGCACGAGGCGGAGGAATATCCTTGAAGGAGGACTAAAACAGTGTTTGTGAAAATTTTGCACTTAAACGTGAATGGGATATAGACAGTACTCCGCAACCTCAGATATCGATGGACACCTGCCTAACCTCCAAAATACGTGGTTAAATACATCCTCCTGAATACAATAATAAGTACAGATAATTATACACATCGTTGTACTTTTAAAAACAATTCATTGGAATCTAATTGCCAAGATTATTTTTGTAAACGTATAATAAATTGGAGCAAATTTTATAACACGTTACTATGGAATGTGTAAAACTGAGGCTGGATTTTAAGAAGCAATTACTATAGATCTCAGGTTTATTATGAATGTGGAGATATAAAGACATTTTTGAATGTTACATGGAACAGTGTAATGTAAACATACAGTATTTCACTTGTAGTGCGCCACAAGGAATCATTTTGCATTTAGTCTTCAAACACTTATTGTTCGTAAAATGTGCAAAAGTTTTTGTTGTGCACAGTGACATGATCTGATGCATCAAAATGTCTTTGGATAATCGAACCCTACGAGTATGTAAGAAAAATTATTGCGTATCGCAACGAAAAAGTATGTAATATGCTAAAAATATAGAAAATGAGTTTAGTGTTGCACATATATTAATTTATCCATCACCGATTCTATTAACGGTTGTGAAACACAAAATCGGCAGATACCAATTCGATTAGCGATTTTCGCGGAAAATTTGCAAGTTAGAAGCATTCATGTTTTCAGAAAAAACATTAATACTAGTGATATCATAGTACAAACAATTTATTTATAGAACTGTTAAAAAACACTGTAGCTTTATTACGTTATATACAGCCCAGTAGGCCCTACTCATAATTCACAATGGGCAAATTTTTATTTCGATGACAAGCTTTCTCAAGTTTTTAGGAAGNCCCAGTAGGCCCTACTCATAATTCACAATGGGCAAATTTTTATTTCGATGACAAGCTTTCTCAAGTTTTTAGGAAGCATTCTTCTCATTTTATCTTGAATAATGTTTCCAGCAGAAAAAGATGTGTCTCTGGTTACACAGATCCGAGGAGTTGGTAATAGTATGCAATGGTTGGCTAAACTGTGACACATACGTTGTGAGTTGGTACTACTAGTTAGTAGTTGTATTTATACTGCTTGTTTATGCCTTGTCTGAACGTTTAAACAACTGTGATAGTGAATATTCTACTATTCGCGTGCTTGTACGACACGCATTATGTTTTGTGTCTGTTTTAAAAACAAAAATTATTTGTTCCGTTTATATGACGTGTTGATTCTGTTCACCCGTTAATAAATGCTTAGCACATTTTATCTGAAAGCGTGCAATGAGGGTTGGTTATGTGATTAAATTTCAAAGGTTTATCTAAAGCAACGGTTATTTAAATAACATATGCTCATTTTTCTCAGGAAATTATTTGCATTTTGGATAAGAAATAATGCTCGTTGCTGTTTAACTGGTATTAACTTAATCAGTGCAAGTAATCGTTTGAATAATCGCCCGCTATGATTAATCGGTAATGAGCAATTATTGGCGATTTCGATTAATCGATATCGTAATCGGCGAAACACTAAAAATAACTGTGGTCCCTTGAACATCTTTAAACAAAAAATTCCAAGCCACATGGACCGCAGCATCTTCTGCATGTTCTGTTCTCCCGGTCCCCCAGTCCACAGATGAGAGTCATCGGCAAAGAAAAACGTCATCGAGACAATATGAACTGAAGGGCCGAGGGGTAAAAAAAGGGGGGGGTTGATAGTCGAAGGAGTCGGGGGTATACATTAAAATAACATCTCTTCCGGTAGAAGCGTTGAGCTGCGAAGGCACTGCCGTAGGAGTGACTGTGGGCTACGTAGGAGGCTGGATTGTAGGGAATAGGAGNTTGGGGAAGGGGTGGAGGGGCGACGTGGGTATTCTAGGGGAGGGGGATGGGGCGCGGGAGTAGTTGAAGGCGTCGCCGCAGCGCAGAGCTAGCTCCGCCAGGGACGCGTCGCGTCTTGAAGGAGGCGACACCGGGGCCTGCCGGATTAATTAGCTAATTCTTCTCCCCGGGCGAG
Organism: Clitarchus hookeri; assembly: GCA_002778355.1. Classification (NCBI taxonomy): domain Eukaryota; kingdom Metazoa; phylum Arthropoda; class Insecta; order Phasmatodea; family Phasmatidae; genus Clitarchus; species Clitarchus hookeri. The sequence goes on from NQII01006562.1 coordinate 80,894, forward strand.
GCGCTCACACACGCACGCGCGCGCGCACACACACACATTCGCTGGGGGTAAGACCAGGGAAGAGAAAAGAGGTGTGCCGGAGGGAGGGAAAAGAGAAATGGGAGAAATAAAGAAGACAAAGTATCGCGGGAGAGATGACACAGGGTGGCTCGCAACGCTTTGTTCTGCTACAGCTCTCTCTTTCTCTCTCTATCTGTCTTCGCAACCCTACTGATTTTAGAGGCGTCACTTCACTTCGCCCCAGACAATCCGCATTGCTTTTAGCGTCCAATTACGTCTCGTTCTTCTTTAATTTTCTTCGAGGTTGATTTGCCTGATGCGACTGAAATCATGCTCGCGCGCCAGAAGAAAGCCGAACCCGAGCCATTTGAGAAAATAAAAGCGAAACGGTTGATTTGACCTCTTGAATTGCACAAGCGCTATCAGCCCATGAAAAATCTAGCAAGTTTCCTCCCTCAGCTACTTTATATTGACCAAATTAGAAACAAATAGTTGACAATAACATATGTTTTCCCACTAATGTCCCGCTAGGAAACAGTACGTCGTGAGATTTATGCAATTTGCAATTAGTTTAGAAAATTTGTAGAACAAATTTTAAACTTACGTTTGCTTTCAGGTATTATACATACTACTATACATTGTTTATAATTAATGATAGCATCTTTACATGGATCTTTCTAAGTCTGTCCTGCCATTTTATTATGGTTGCTAGAAATATCATGGAATTTAGAAACCTCACGTAGATAAAATCTATGCATTTATTTTATTATAGCCCTTATTTTTTGTAGAAAGTGAATATCTTTATCATTGACACTATACGAACTAATTTTTTGAAAATAACTTTACAGTATGTTAATATTAGTTTTACCAAATTTCAGTCTGGCATCCTATTTTGTTTGATGTTTGAGAGTTTTTAAAATAATGTCTCTAACAATTCCTAGATTTTAAACGCGGAATGATTTCTCCCCTATGACTGATTATACTGTTTAAATTTTCGAAGAAGGATACTTATCAGCTAATTTTTCCACAACACGTCAGCTTAAATGTTAAAACCTAGGAACTTATTTCAATATAATAGCCGGTCGAAAGAACAAACCGAAAACGTTTCGGTCGACAGGTGATACAGAAAACAAAAGAAGGAAAAATAAGAAACTATTAATATAATAAAAATAGCAAAAAATAAAGGGATTTTTTTTAGTGAAGTTTTTATTTAATTCTGGACAAAGAAAAATGCATAACGTCAGTTTTTTTTTTTTTTAGTTCACTACTTAGATATAAGAATGACTAGCGGGAGAAATAGAGTAAGGATGCGCACAAGCAAGCGAGATCATAAACAGAGCTACAAATATTTCACCAGTTCACTCGGTGGCAAGGCATATTTCAACCTCTTATCCTTGTATTTTCCGGTTCCGATTGGAAAGCAGTTCTTCATAAAAGCCACCTGCGACTGTGAACCAGCAGCAAACCATAATTAACAGTATGACCAAGTCATGAACAACACAGCAAACCATAATGAACAGTATGACCGAGTCATGAACAATACATTACGAACGCATCACAGTTGCGACGGCCAGTAAACCAACGAAAAACAAAAAGTACTACAATCTTATCGCGCTTTCTTCACACGTTTTGAATCAAACTTTAAAAAATCACTCCATGTATGATGTGCTTGGTTGTTTATTAAATATGCCATGTATTACAAGTGTTTCTTATTCGTGTTCGCATGAAACTATCTTATTTTTGATGAAATTGAACTTTTACTTATATTTTACGTATATCATTATAATATTTCTTCATAATTAATATGAACAAAAACTGAGAGAAAACAGGTGTGTTGGTAATGCCTAGTAATAAATAGTTCTTATGTAAAATATTATTACACTGAATGCGCACACATGAATGTGGTGGGCTGTCACTTTTGTATAATTTCCTGGACTCGGTTAAGCTTTGTTTGCACGAGGCAGAGGAATATCTTGGAAGTAGAAGCTAAACACGGCTTCAGAAAAGTGGAAAGTCACCGCTTATGACTACAGCTGTGTTCAAACTTACTTTCGCATAATCTTGTTCATTTGCTTCACTTGTTCTTTATCACTTAGATTCCAACAATACCCCATGTTCTAGGGAAGTGTGCAGCGTTGAATTTGCTCTTGTTAAAACCTCTTACATATGAAACATGAGAA
>NQII01006562.1:83357-113454 GCA_002778355.1 Clitarchus hookeri
AAGAGATTTTACGCGGATTGACGAAAATTTAAATGTGGAGCAGGTGAAGTGGCCATCGCTGCTGTCCTTGACTGAAAGGAATGATAAAGAATATGTACTGTATTTACATTTCATCGGGTTATTTTCAACCAGTACACATTGTTGAAGCGAGTTAAAGGCTCTCTACAAGTGAATTATAACGCGGGATATGTCGATAAGAAATTATAAAGCTGCGCTCCGGTTAGTAATCACTGAAAACACGGGAACTCGTGCGACCCTAGCACCGGCAGTTAGCGTGTTCCGCATCGGTTTCGTGTTTCTCTGCTACCTCAATGATTCGTTTTCCTCGCGTAGTGCTATAGGCGGTTGCCTAGGACGTCTTGGACCTGGCAAAACTTCTGCCAAGCAGATATTTTTGCGTCTGGTCACATTATGAGACAAACCTTCACAGCTTCTCGAGCGTAGTTCGAATAGCGGCGGGACCGCGGGGGTGCAGTGGTCAGACTGTTCGCTTCCCACCTAGGCGAAACGGGTTAGATTCCCAACGGGGTCGCACCTGGATTTTCACATGTGGGAATCGTGCCGGAAAGTGCCACTGATCGGCTGACTTTATCGGGGATCTACCGTTTCCCCTGCCCCTTTCATTCCGGTGCTGCTCAATACTCACTTCACTTCACCCCCAACGGCTCTCAAGAACTCGCTATTAAGAGTCACCCAAATCTGTCCACTCTACTCGAATAACGCCACTTAAAAAAATATATCTTACCCTTCGAAAACTAAACTTGCACAGTTTTAGATTTATCGTTCCTCTAGTATATAGCTTCTTGATCTTACAAGAAAACTTCAGCCCGACGGGAATAATTTTCTTTTCTTTCCTTTTTTTTTTTTTTTTGCCCCTTCATTTCGGTTTGAGTACCAGCCCCTGATGGGTGAAATCTCCTGCATGCGGTAGAATGTCCATGAGAAAAGCACGCGCGGATAGACCTCAACGAACACACGCACAGGCTAAGCTGCCAATGTGACACAGTGAGCATGAGCGGATACGCCACCCTGCCTGGTTTGTGTGGTGTTCGTGGCCAGCAGACGGGCCGGACTTCCTGGGTAGACTGCAGACTGACCGAGTCCTTNGGCTCTGAGCCCAGACACCAGAAGGAGCAGCCACTTCACAGCTGAACAGCTAGCTACCGAATGGGAATAATTTTTCTGTCAGCAAATTTTATTTATACTATAACTACTTAAAATGCCACGATTAATTTAAAAACATTTGATTGGGGCTAAAGCTACTACCCCTCCTCCTCCTAACTCCTTTGCTGATGATCAGCCAATAATGGATTATGCACAGTACAGTAAGAGTGTCAAATGTGGTGTGGATCAGTAGGAAGATAGTGCGTAGAGAAAGTAAGGCATATAAAAAGTGAACGCTGTCGTGTTAACCAATAAACCACTAAATAGGGGCGTCGAAGCAGACGATGTTGTAATAACAAATTTGAAATTTACAGTTTGGCTATACCACCTCGTTTCTCTTGTTACTCACTACATGTGTTCGAGTCATGCTGTTGCCATATAGTGTATCATCGATACTAGAAACGTTTAAGTGAACTAAATAAATTCTGGGGCCGCAGGGATTCGATCGGCCCATCCACGCGTTAAAAAGGCATGTCTATGTCCGTATGAGCTACGAAGTTTTGTTATGTTTTTTGTCCTTAGTCGAACGCAAGATTATGATGAGAAATGAACATGGACTAGTTGCCCCTTGTAATTTCATAGTATATATTGATTGTGTTCTCTCATGTTTACGCTCATTTACAAAGTTCTCTTTTGTGAGATATAATAATATGTTATAAAATATTCACATAACGATTTTATATGGCATTTGTAATAGGTTGAGTTATTACCTAGTAGCTTCGATTAAAAGAATCGATTTCACGGACAACTCTTTTGGGGGAGCGATGTTAAGAAGTCAAATGTTTCTGTGCTATTTATTCAGGCCCTATTATATTCGGCAACAATAGCTCTATATTAGAGCTATTGTTATAGAGTTATATAGTTATATATTACATATATATTTTCACAACATTTGATTGTTGTCTGTTGCGGTTAGAATTATGTTGTTTAAATCAAAGTATTTCGTTTCAATATAGGCCTAATTAGGAGCAAGTACTTCATTTCTAATGTAATGAGCCTTGCAATTAAAAGTTAATATTTACTTTGTGAAACTACTTCATGTTGGCTTGTGTGCAACGATAACTATAGACTATTCACGTTAAAGCGAGCAATTTTTAAGGCTCTGCTGAATTTTTCCTTTCAGTCAATTGCTATCTTAACGCCACTTTTTAACATAAACATTGTCATGAGACTAATAAAAACAATTAATACATTTCACCACTCTCAAATTTAATCGTGTGAGTATGAAATTAAATATATTTATTAATGGCTAATGCCGGTTGAGAGAGCTTTAAAAAGTGCCCAATTCACCTATATCGAGGTTCACTGTAACTGCCAGTTTTAAAGCATGAAAAACATTTAATAAGTGTCACTGCAAAATGCGTGCCTACACACTAAGCACTTTATGAATTCGCACTCAGTTCGTGTTCTGCCTGACGATGATTAAGGGCTCTGGGTACAAAATCTCCAGTCACGGAGTTTAAATAGGAAAGTAATGTTAAAAAAATTCTTTCTCAATACATTAATTATAAAGGCAACTGTTTCAATAAAAAAAAAACTATTCTACTCCACTTTTTCAAATAATACTGCAACATTAACAAATATGTAAAAATTATATATATTTATATGTGTAAAATGTCATTTTTAAAGCTAGATTTAGGAAAAATAATATTAAAATAAAAATTGGCAAGATTTTTTACTGTGCTAGTATTCTCTAAGACATTTAAGGCAGGTTACTATTTTTTTTTTATGGTTATCTTTAAAATTGTGACATTGAGGAGGAGTTTCTTTAACATTGCTTCCCCTAGGTAGCAGCCTCGATCTCCGTTTGCCTCGTAGAAATGATACGTGTAATCTTTACAATGTCAACGATGTTGGCGGGAACACATGGACAGTAGTATTTGTTAAGTCAACTGGCGATTGATCGGGAATGAAACGTATACGCGAGAATTGTGATCTTTGCTAATTAGTACACCCGAGTTACTACACGAAGAAACTAAGACTAAACATAAAAAAATAGCACCTCTACGGATTAGAACCGAGTACTTTGTTTTCCGAAGGTCGTGCTCTAAGCGACAACGATCACGGAGGTAATTCGTGTGTTTCTAGAAATATTATTTTTCTATCATATTAATTTAAGGCGACGACCTGATACGTACTACTTGTCTCGTCAAGTGGTTATTATAGGAGCTGTGCGCCCCTCAAAAATCCTCATTTAAAGGAGCGCCATACCTTTTCACTTCTGTATGCTTCCTATTCTGGGCCTTGTAGACATGATATTCTTTGTCCTACTGTGTTAAAAACTATAAAGTGACTAGGTTCCCTGTGGTTAGTAAAGACTTCACCTAAAATATTTATGCAAATGATTGTGATTTGGTTATAATCTTATACATATATTATTGTGTTGGTCTTCAAGGAAATGCAGTGCTGTTATGGGCTGTTCAATTTAAACTGAGTACGCCTGAAGCCTTGCTTAAGATCTACTTATACGTACATTCTGTATTCTTCCCCTATATGTAAAATTAGANCTGAGTACGCCTGAAGCCTTGCTTAAGATCTACTTATACGTACATTCTGTATTCTTCCCCTATATGTAAAATTAGCATTGCCACAGGCCTGATCTCCTTGTTCATGCGTCTGTCAAGTGAAACTGAAATTATTTGAAAAGTACACATATTTTACAAGTAGCTAATTATTACACTTGCATGCATTAAAAAACGGAAAGCAAAAGAAATCATTTCAGTATTAACGAATGTTTACCTAACACTTATGAATAAGCATTGATACATGGGGCTACTTTCCCTCCGTCGTTACTAACTTTACTGGGCTCATCCCAGTCAGTGTGTCCGTTAAAATACCTGTATGTACATGTTGGTATAGGCAGTGACATTTCTCAAACGTTCATTTAAAAAGTGCTTACTTAACACTGAACAACCCTTGAATGTGTTCAGATCTATATCTACTCAGAACCTCTCCAACTGCCCAAATGGGGGAGAAAACTGGACTTTTTCTGAAGAAAATTATTGGTGATAACTGCTACTTTCTGCGAGAAAGAAATCCTAAATGTTGTCATACAACAAACAAAGCTAGAAGTCAGAGAGGAGAAAAAGCAAACTAAACATCGTCATAGACAATGTTACAAAATATGTCAAAAATAAAATAAGGCCGCTGACTTATCACGCCTTACTCAACACCTGAAAATAATGTTGCAGAAGCTACTGGCACATTCTGTACCTGAAATCTTGTATATGGTAACAAATACAGTCGGAAATATAATGTACTAACATTTACAAATTAATAATTATTGTTGAGATACAGGAGTTACTGGTAACTTGTGTACGCTAAGGCGTTACGCTCATGGGGCAATGAGAACGACCGGATGATGTTCGCATTCAGCTTCCAGCTTGACTCAGTTTTGAAAGACGTTTCTGTCTACCAAATGGTTGTGACAGAGTTACGCAACCTCATGTCTATCATGGGTACTTACGTTTTCGAAGACGTTGCCCGCGGACGGCAGCCGAGGAGGCGTTAGACTCCGCGACGTGCGTTATTGGTGGTTCGATCAAGATCGGAACTATGCTGAGCGCGCGGCGTTTCCTTCCACCTAGCGGTGACTGAGGTGACTGAGAGGGGGGTCGCCTTATGACGTTAGCACCGCCTTTGAATTGGATTGGACGAAGATCGGCTTCCGTTTCGAGGATGTTCTTCCCAGCTTCGGGGTGGACGGCGGTTGCGAAAACTTCGCTATAAATACCCTGGCGAACTAAGCGACGGTGGACACTTGGGGGGAGGTCATGCCTAGGGGTTTTGGTCTCACTTCATAACATGTAAATTTGGGAATATAGTAAATTGTAAATTGGGGAAGATTGTGTCAGTTAAGTAGTTGTATATAGTTCTGTAACTACATATTTTTCTAAATTTTATGTTTTTAAAGTAATTTGGGGAATCATAATATGTAAATGTTTTAAAGTAATATTTACATAAATATTGAAGACTACGTTTTTTGGGGCGGAGGAAAACAAAAAAGAGAAGTGCCTGGTAATAAAAACAAAAAGGAAATTATTTTTTAATACTATTTACAGTCACCCTTTTAAAATAAATATCATAAGGCTGCTATTGATTCACTTTTTGCTGTCATTCTCGTTCGCTTCAGATGTATGTTCATCATGGATGACATGGCTGTTGAGTTTGGGGCGAAGTTTATACATATTACAGGGTGGTCTGGTGGTTACTAAAAGAACCCTCTGTTGCATGGCTTGGAAGCTATTGTAATAATGGAGCTTCTCGTGGCATTTGAAATTTATCTCTACGACTACATGACATAAATACCAAATATTTTTCACTGTAGCTAAAGATAAGCGACAATTTGTAAAGTATAACACGCTGATGGCAAATTAAATTTTTTGCGAAAAGAGTTCCGTGTAGGCTAGATTGCAATATCTTACATGTGCACCTGAAATTTTATTTTGGTTATTACCAGTCATATCCAGTTTTCGCAAAAAAAAAAAAAAACTTTTTCTTTTGCTGAATTTCTAAACAATTGAGTTATGACCTATCGTTTTAATTGCTACACGTCTTAGGTGCCTGTGTGAATCACAGACGTTCAGTTTACCATTATGCTATTTCCGATTTGCCAGCGTAACTTCAAACTGCCATTTCAGTGAGTGAGTGAGTGAGTGAGGATACTTGGGTGGCTGTTAACATCAAGGTCATGTAAGCCAACGAGAGTGAAGCGAGGCTAGTATGGAGCAGTGACGGAATGCACGGACGGGGGAAACAGGAGATCTCCGAGAAAACCCGCCGGCCAGCGGCATCATCCGGACGATTCCTTCATGCGAAAATTCGGGAGTGACCCCACTGGGAATTTAACCCGGCTCGTCATGGTGGGAGGCGAGTAGTCTAACCGCTACACCACCACGGCCCCGCTGTATTTATTAGTCACATGGCAATTTTTATATCAACAATTGGCGAAAGGCTGCAAATAAGCTTAAAAGAACTTTTAATCACGGCCTTAACAAGCTCTCGTTTTACAGCGAACAGCCTGTATCATGCGTGGAACTCTTTTTCGCGAAAATCGGGTGTCGCTAGTTATTGGCCGCGTGTTCTATGACAAGGCTTTGTGGTATTTGACTGGGCCAATCATAATTGGGTTGCTCTGATACCGGAAGTCTGTGATTTGTGTGTAGGGGATTAAGATGCGTAGCAGTTAAAGCGGACCAATCGCGGAAGTAGCTCTGAGCTAAAATGTTTTGAATTATAACCAGACCGGAACATTAATACAGGCCGCGAAAATTCGGTAAGTACACGCTGACTAGAGGCGTGGTAATGTTATTTTCATACTCTGCGAATGTTGGCAAAGGTTTTTCCCGAGCTGCAAACATAACGTTTAAAATAACTTAACTAAGTAGTGACGTGGTCTTTTCAATACGCTTTCTTTTACAACGGGTTCTCTCTTGTATAAATCTAAAATGAAAAATCCGTCCAACATAATATTGTCGTAGTTACTTGAAGTGACAATACGATTAAAAAAATTTATTAGTCAGCAAAAAAAAATTATATTACTTTTATTTTAATATTTTACACACACGAGTAGCATATTACAGACGTACATGCTTCGACTAAGGCCGCGCTACAGAGCCAAAAATTTACTGGGCAGCCAAAACATATTTTTGGAAATATATTTTAGAGTTAAGGCGTTCTTCTCAGAATACATGAAAGTCGAATTCGTGCTGTCATAGGAACAACAAGCGACACTCCGCATAAATCAGCATTGAGATTTGTCTATCGATAGAATAAATATTAACATCGCCTTTTAAAGAGCTATAAGTAGGGCCAGTGAATTTTCGCGTAAAAAATCGGAGCACGCAGTAGACTTCAATACTATATACACACCTCAGCTGTTGTTATACCTCCATTGACTGCTGGTGCCGTGTCCGTCTTTGACCAAGCCACTCGGGATTAAGTAACTCCGACACTGAACATTCGTGATTCGTGCGCTAACGGTTAGCACTGGCCAGAACAGTTTTTAGCCAATCATAGAAGCTGGACGACCCTACAGTGCTTTCGACTGTATCTTGTCTCGAAATATTTTCGCGAAATATCACTGCCCCTTGCTATAAGCAATTTACTTAAATACACTATTACTTGACAGTGTTTTTACAGTGATACATTTTACATTTTTCAAATGTGCAAACGTGATTGATGTATAATTTCTTTTTCGAAGATTCTGATAAATCTGTTACTACAAAAGTTATTCAATTCTATTTCGAAATATTTATAGCGTTCACGTACAAGATGCACTGCAAATTAAACATTTCGTTGAAACAGGAAAATGTTTTGGGTGGACTCAAGCTGTTTAATATACCCCAAACGCATGCAACACATTTTATACAGCCCACATATTTCTAAAAGTTACTCCGAAATGAAAGAAACTCAAGAGCAAAAAAAAAAAAAAAANACATTTTATACAGCCCACATATTTCTAAAAGTTACTCCGAAATGAAAGAAACTCAAGAGCAAAAAAAAAAAAAAAACGACGGGAAGGAAATAAATATACATCATAAATTTTATAAAATACAACCTGTATGTATTGGTNAAAAAAAAAAAAAAACGACGGGAAGGAAATAAATATACATCATAAATTTTATAAAATACAACCTGTATGTATTGGTGTATGTAATGGAACTTGGGAAATATAGGATATTTGACGCGAACTAACACACCTGCATCAAATATAGATTGCATGCAAGTTAGCAAACAATATCTTCACGCGTACTTTCTCCACGGCAAGAACCTGCCTCAGCCTAAATCCTATATTATTCTCGTTTTATTTTTGATAAATATAACAAGAACAGTAGTAGCATTATTTCCAGATAATAAGCATATTTCTTGAAATCCTTTCTAAAGGAGAGAAATTATTTTCCATGGCCAGAAAATAATTTTTTTCCCTTACATGAGCCGGATGAACATTTTATCTACGTCGACTTTATCACCACTCCCCGCCCCCTTTACCAGTTCGCATGTTGGGTACATGGTTTCGAAAGTTTTGTAACAAAATAGGCAATCATTGTCGGATTTCATATGCAGGTTACTGAGGAGATGCCTTGCCCCATCCCATCCCCTTCCTCTCTTGATAAAGAAGATACTCCTCTTTATAAGCAAATTCACCACTTTATTTTGATCCTTCATCTTGCTCTGGGATTCTCCGCTTCTCATTTTGCCTTTCGGAAATTTATCTCAGATAGTTTTTTTTTCTATACTGTCTATATATTTTCCAACGTGGTCGTTTCAAGGTGGTTTCCAGTCTTTCATCCAATCTGCTGTGTATGTTATTTGTGCACATTTCTAGAAATGTTTACGTTCGTTATTATGTCTCGTCGGAGTTTTAACTATTGTTCCGTTTCACGTCTTCCCTTCAATTNCTAGAAATGTTTACGTTCGTTATTATGTCTCGTCGGAGTTTTAACTATTGTTCCGTTTCACGTCTTCCCTTCAATGACAGGTGTTTTTATCTTCTGGCTGTTGCACTTACCAGTCATGTTTCTCCTCCGTTAGGTCAGCATGTGCATTAACGCACTTTGGTAATATTGTTATCATGTGTTAGCCCAGGAATATTTTATTTCTTAAACATTTTTCACGCATCATAAAATCTCATTTGGTTTTGCAGTTTGGCAATGCCCATCCTAGTTTATGAGGTAAAACCACGTTCCGTTCAGACGGGGAAAAACTTATACGAAGACGTCCGTAGAGTTCAGGGAAGGAGAGAGAGATTACAGNCTAGAAATGTTTACGTTCGTTATTATGTCTCGTCGGAGTTTTAACTATTGTTCCGTTTCACGTCTTCCCTTCAATTACAGGTGTTTTTATCTTCTGGCTGTTGCACTTACCAGTCATGTTTCTCCTCTGTTAGGTCAGCATGTGCATTAACGCACTTTGGTTATATTGTTATCATGTGTTAGCCCAGGAATATTTTATTTTTTAAACATTTTTCACGCATCATAAAATCTCATTTGGTTTTGCAGTTTGGCAATGCCCATCCTAGTTTATGAGGTAATACCACGTTCCGTTCAGACGGGGAAAAACTTATACGAAGACGTCCGTAGAGTTCAGGGAAGGAGAGAGAGATTACAGNACCACGTTCCGTTCAGACGGGGAAAAACTTATACGAAGACGTCCGTAGAGTTCAGGGAAGGAGAGAGAGATTACAGATTTGGGCGGCTCTTAGCAGCGAGTACTTGAGAGCCGATGAGAGTGAAAATAGGTGGGAATGGAGCAGCGCCAGAATGAAATGGCGTGGGTAACGGGAGATCCCCGAGGAAACCCGCTGACCAGCGGCATCGTCCNATGGAGCAGCGCCAGAATGAAATGGCGTGGGTAACGGGAGATCCCCGAGGAAACCCGCTGACCAGCGGCATCGTCAGGCACTATTCTCACATGCGAAAATCCTGGAGTGGCCATGCCGGGAATTGAACCCGGTTTGCCTTGTTGGGGGGGCGAGAAGTCCAACCGCTGAGCCACGGCGGCCCCGAGGGAAATACGGACGGAGAGAGAAGATTCCGACGCGGAGAAGGAAGAGAAGATAGCCTCCGTCTCGAGGGAGAGAACGTGATGCTCGGCGACGAAGTAAAGAAGCAAATTAAAGCACTGTGTCTTAGTCCCGCAACTCCTTCAGCGACATTCATCACCCGCTTGATTACCGCCGCAGCCGTGGAGTCCTACGAAACGCGTGGACACGCTAGCCACTCGGGTGTCGCCCGACCGTCGCGATATTCCACACTGAGCCTTGGGTGTCGCTAAGTGGGATACTAGTCACTGCACAGACACTACATTGTAAAAGCGCTTCCTTTGCCACAAACATGTGTTTCGTTTCATCTATACAGTTATGACAATGATAACCTTGCATTTTCATTGCAAAAATTCAGCAGAAATTTTTTGTGATAATGTCAGTCAAACTATAAAGAAACTTTGTGCTATGAAAAAACTGTAATTAGTGAAGCGGATCGCCACTGGGGCCACAGCATAATGTCACCACTTGGCAAGAATAATTTATGTTAGTGTTTTGGAAAATCACTTCACCTGTGAATGACATTAACATCTGCAGGAGGACAGTACACTTTCCCAGTTGGAATTTCGTAACTGCAAAACATATTAGTTCATAAATGTTTGCTTTGTTACGTTTGGAAAACTAGATTGTANACATGTGTTTCGTTTCATCTATACAGTTATGACAATGATAACCTTGCATTTTCATTGCAAAAATTCAGCAGAAATGTTTTGTGATAATGTCAGTCAAAGTGTAAAGAAACTTTGTGCTATGAAAAAACTGTAATTAGTGAAACGGATCGCCACTGGGGCCACAGCATAATGTCACCACTTGGCAAGAATAATTTATGTTAGTGTTTTGGAAAATCACTTCGCCTGTGAATGACATTAACATCTGCAGGAGGACAGTACACTTTCTCAGTTGGAATTTCGTAACTGCAAAACATATTAGTTCATAAATGTTTGCTTTGTTACGTTTGGAAAACTAGATTGTACGACAGAAAACCTTTAATATCTCGGAACCCTTGCCTTTGGTACAAAATTATAATGTCTGTACTGTGAATAAAAGAGCCTCAAAGGGAGTTTATTGCTATGCTAAAACGGAATGTTACATTGGCATAAAACAGAAACGTATAAAGAAAAAAATTTATTAACAGCAACTATATGTTTCTGCAACCTTCTCTACCTTCTCTTTGAATTAAAGCGAAATTGTATTTCTAAAAACAAAACAGCCCCAAAGAAGTGGGCTTCTTTGTCGTACAGAAAAATTTGTCCGAAATTTTTAATTGTGTAGGTATATTCCGCAATTTTAGTTTTATTAAATGACGTAGGTGGGGTTTAGCATTTAGAACACTATTCCCGAGTGAAACTCAAGGCCACAATAGAAATGAAATATTCTCTGACACTCAGAACAAAATTCGCATGATACGTAGGTTAACTGTTTCGTTAATAATTGTCTGGTATTTTAAGGAACTTTAAAGCATATCAACACTAACTATCGGGAATAATAATAATCATAATTTTATAACAACTCAAATAAACTATTTAGATTGTATTGCCTGTAACATAAGAAATTATGTTATTATGGGACTCCCAAATCGGCACTCCATTAGCTGAGAGATAGCCAGTGTAGTTTATTAGTGCTTTCTTCACATGTTATGAATCAAACCTTTGAAAAATCACCCCATGTATGGCGTGCTTGTCTATTTCATAAATATGTTATGTGTCGTAAANATAGCCAGTGTAGTTTATTAGTGCTTTCTTCACATTTTATGAATCAAACCTTTGAAAAATCACCCCATGTATGGCGTGCTTGTCTATTTCATAAATATGTTATGTGTCGCAAACATTTTATACCTCTGTTAACACAAAAGTACCAAATTTTTGGTAAACTTAAACTTTTTACTTATATTTTATTTATAAACTTTAATATTTCATTTGAATTGAAACCGAGAGAAAATAGGTGTGTTGTTAATGCCTCGTAAGAATAAGTTCTTATGGAAAATATTATTATACTGAGTGCGCATGAATGCGGTGAGTTGTCCCTTCGGTGTAATTTTCTATACTTAGTTAGCTTTGTTTCCATGAAGCGGAAGGATATCCTGGAAGTAGAACTTCAGCAGAGCATCACAAAATTGTAAAGCAGCCGTGAAAGGACAATAATAAACTTTATTCACTGGAATGACAGTGTCTAGCGTGGTAAGAACCAATATGGCGGTGGTAAGTGCCGCCGGTCTGGGCTGCGGGAGGTTCTGGGTTAGAAACCTATGTAAGGCATGGGTTTTGGTTTAAGTTTGGTTATATGTCACTTTATAAGCCATCCCCTGATAACCCGACAAACATAACACCGGAGGACGTTAGTAAGCCCAGTCCAACTTCAATCATAGTTAATCCTGCGCGCGTAAACACAGATAAAACGGGTGTATTCAAAATCAGTTTTAGCTGCTAAATATTGTATACGGTAACTTTTGACTTGTCTTTAGAAAGGCGTGCAATACAAATGTCGGGTCGCCGCTTAATGTCACGTCCGCGCGAGTAATCGGTGGAGAGATTGCACGCCAGGCGATGGGCGAGTGGTGAGTGAGCAGGAGTCGACCTTAGAACTCACGCGTTTCGAGGCCTCGAACACGCAAAATACCTGCAGGCAGGCGGAGCATAGAGAGGGCTTCAGAGACGGTGCGAGCTGCCCGGGTAAGCAGAAACGAGGAAGGAGTCGGCCAAGGTTACTTATACTACAAGTTGGGAAGATCAGTGTCAAAAGTTTGGCAACCAAAAAATGTTCTCCACTAGGTTAGCGCTAGTGTCGTATGTGTACCAGATGTTATCTATTTTCTACATTAATAAACAGGATATTTGCAATAATCACAAATTTAATATAAAATAACCTCGTTTCTAGGAAAAATCTTTCTCTTTCATTATTCATGTAGCTTAAAATTTTAATTAGATGTTGCTTTTTGAAACATTGAGGACCTAGAGGCGGAAATTTCCCCAATGCCAAACTCTCCCATCAGATATCTCGTTTTGTTCCTAAATTGAGTAGAATAAACTTTACCTGTAGCAGCAATAGACTACAGATGAGGTAAACCGATCTTGCTGGCTACGCACAACCAATCTCTGTGTCCCAACATTGAACGGCTTTTCTGCCAACACGTCTGGCTAAAACGACATGATTGAATTTGAGGTAAGAAAAGTGATTGGTAAATAAGTGCTCGTGAATGTATACGGTAGATATATACTTTCCCTAACCAATTTGTAATGAATTTTGATCAAAGTTAATTTAATAATAGTATTTTATACATATAAAAGTGATTATCTCTTGAAAATTGACATGTAAACAAACGCGTTCATCACTCTTGACCATGTGACATTGACAGTTGTGTTTCTTTGCGGTAGGTCAATGTTGGGTACATGTGCAGAAGACGAATGATCTGTCTACCTCATCTTTAGTCTACGGTACAAGCCATCCCAGCATTCGCCTGGGGCGTTTTCAGGAAACCATGGTAAACNGTCTACCTCATCTTTAGTCTACGGTACAAGCCATCCCAGCATTCGCCTGGGGCGTTTTCAGGAAACCATGGTAAACTCTAATCAGCATGGCTGGGTCAAATACGAGTCCGAATGTTTACGATTGCGTCACATCGCTCGATATGTTTACTTAAAGGTACTCACTGCGAGCACCTTTATGATAACGACAGATGAAACGACAGTCACTCGTAATTGTTTCTACGTGGTATTCTGTAAGTCATTTCTTTACGGTTGTCGTTATGATGCATAGTCCTGGCAACGCTATGGGCTCTCTTCTGACATCACGAATCTGCTTACTGAATTATTTATACCATGGAGATATTTTGACCTACATTATACCAAAAATACTAATTTAATAAAAATACGCATAATACATCGTAGAGCTACCAACATATGACAAACAATTGTTTAGTTTGCTAGTGGTTAAAGAATCGTCTCTAGTCAAAGTAACTTGCTCTCACGATACATAAATAAATATATATATATTATTACAAAATTTTTGTGTATTACATTGCGTTAATAAAATTTTTTTCAATTATTAACCTTTTTTGTTATTTTTTTACGTTTTAAAAAACGGTATTAAAATTAAAGGTACTTCTCTCTATGACACAATTTTCTCATGGTGGTAGTTCATTTTGAGTATCACGAGATTCCAAAATAGGTAGGGTAAACTGGGTACGGTAGTGCCAGGGTACAAAAGTGACAGTCGAAATATTAGCCAAAGTAAACGGATTAGCGAGTTGTGGTAACGGCGAAAGGAGGGGCTTGCATGTCTGAACCCGTGTCACAGTATTGCGTCAGCCGCTGCGCGCTGCGTACGCTAGGAGATACCCGCATTTGTTTTTGACAGTCAAATGTAAGTATTTTTGTTCCATTTCTTATGATAATTGTTGTTACATATATACAGATTGAGTATTAAGTGTTATTTATCTATATAACATATACATTAGTAAATTACTTTGTTCATAGGTTATTTCATATTGGCATGGTGTTTGTTTTTATGAAAAAAAATGCGTTGGGTACGGTTGTGACATGTTTTGTGGGTACGATTGTGACCTAAGTAAAAGTTGTGTTTTATTGTTTTAGATGCCCAGACAACGCTCGCGGAAGACCGAAAGGGTGAGGCAAGATATTACTCAATACGAAAATGCATATATTGACACAAAACGAGGTGTATCTCTGCGAGAAGCAGCAGAAATGTTTCAAATTAATCGAATGTCCTTGTTCAGATAAATTCGTAAACGTGATAGCGCCGGCACAGATGAGAATGGAAATGCCCGTGGTAATGTCAGCATGGGGTACATCGCTCACAATAAAGTGTTTTCGGAAGAACAAGAACAGCAGCTGTCAAAATACTTAACGCGTTGCACGGACATTTATTTCGACCTCTCTACTAAAGAGGTGCGGAAGTTAGCTTTTGAGCTTACAAATAAATATAATCTAAAACGACCAACTACATGGGTTGAGAATGAGATGGCTAGCGAGGAATGGTTGCTAAAGTGTCTTATTATTTGTAAGTGATTAAAATGGGTATTTTATTTGTTTTGTTGCAAATATAATTTTGATATTTATGATGTCAATTAACATTTCTTTTATATTTTGATTATGCATAGTTATGCTAGTTTCTAGGTAAAACAACAATTTCTAGACTCATTGTAATGTGAAGACTGGTTTTGATAATTACCTATTATGTATATAAATCTATAGGGCCTTATTAGTTATACGAGATTGAAGTGTTCCCAAACATTCTTTTTTCTGTTCCTTTTCTTTTCAAAAGAATGTTATGTAATATTAATGCTAGAGTGTTGCAATAAAGGTGATTTCAGACCATTTCAGAGTATTATTAAACCTGTCACTTTCGACCCCAAGCACTGTCACAACGGCCCCTGGGGTGTGGTAGGTTGTGACATTTTCCCTTTTTTTTTTAACTTGCTCCTGTGTGCAAACCATTATGTTTAGGGATGCAGTTTTAATTAATTATATGTAGGGTTATTTAGAAAGCACTTTTCGTTTAGCTAACTGGTATACATACAAAACTATGGCCGATCAAATGCAAAATGGCAGAACCGTACCCAGTCTCCCCTACCCTGGTCATATTCTTCTTAGTTTTTCCACCCAATTGTGTAACCTTTCATTACATTTACTTTACAAGTTGATATTTCACTGGCTTATAGACTATTATAAATAATTATTCACTGGTAATGTTATATTCAGGTATACTTTCAACATTCTGCACAGCTGCTGGAGTACTATTTTAGGGCTTATCGCAACTTTTACTGCTTCCATGCATGAAAAACGCAAAAAATGTCTGGAGGGAAAATAATCACAAGGATAACCATACACATTATATTTGTGCACTGTGGATAAAATAAAAGTTAATGTATTCTACATAAAAATTAATTATATTTCAAACAGTGCTACTGGAAACTTAAATATGCCAATAAAAACATTTACTTTACAAATCAATTTCAAAAATACTCAATTTAATACAATTTTAAATAATAACTATTGGTTATTAGCCAAATAAAACATATATGTAGTATAAAAATGCCGAAGCCAACCCCAAATTCTATTTTCAATTTAAATTACCGGAATCCAAGGTGAAAAATCTAAAGAAACACATTAACTATTCAATTTCTTTTTAATAAAGTGAAAAAAAAACTGTAATAGTAAAATCAATATCATTTCAAAAAAATAAAATAAAAATAAAATTTTTAATATTATTAATAAAAAAACTAATTCTAATAAAATGTATTCTAGAAATGCTTAAATGCTTGGTTGGTGGTAAATTTCATTGATAATTGAATTTGAGTTACCTTTGGCCTTTTTTATACTACTCTAGAATTATTTATGATTGAAATATAAAACTGTTCCAAAGAAAATTCAATATTATGCATTGATTGATCGTTTTTAGTTTTTACTGAACTTTTACAACATAGATAATCACCTTTACATTTATAATTTTTAAATAATTATTTACAATAATTTTCATAAATCTATCAGGTAAAATAACAACAAATTTGCATCTAAAACAAAATAATTTTTTTACCATAGATTATATCAATATTTTAAAAATTAGATGTTTAAAATTTTTTATTTAATTATAACTGATTTAGTCGTATAAAATCCATAATTGATTTATTTAACTTGTTGAGCATTGGATCCATTCTTTATTAAAATAATTTTAAAAAAAATAAAAAATCTGATTAATTAGAAATAAATAAAATAATTTAAAAATTAAAAACTTATAATTTTTAATAAAAAAATATGAAATTCAGAATAAATAAATAAAAAATTATGTAGAAAAGTATTTTAAAAAAAAAGAATGAATAATTTTTTAATTTATCTAAACATTTTTATAAAATTATCAATACATTTCACTGTTTCATTATCATTTTACATTTAATAATATAACATATTTTACAACTTCAGATTTATAAATTATCTTATAACTTTGTAGTTGTAAAATTATTGATATAATTTTTAAAATAACAGTTTTTGATAATAGTCCGGAAATATATAAGTAATAATATCTGGAAAATCTGGAAAATGTATAATATATACATAGAAAATTTATACATTTTTATATTATTATATTAAATTCTGGAAATACAATTTAATAATATAAAAATGTATACATCTTCTGTAATATTTTCTTTCAGTTGATAATAAGTACGATTTATTGGACCAATCAATACAACATTACAAATTGTATATTCTGAAACATTTTTATTTAAATCAACTGTAATTTTATATTTGTTTTGTATCTAACAATCATTGTTTTTCTGTAAGTACAGTCAATTATATATAATGGTTTTCTAGCAAAGTGAGAATAATAATTATATTCGCTATCAGGATATAAAGTTGGTTTATAATAAGGTTAGATATTTGTATAATTTTTAGTAGCTTTGTTTAATTATTTCTTAAATCGTGAACTGCTACATGTATTTTATGGAAAAATTCAGCATCAAAATCTAGGAATCAATTTTCTTTAGGAGAAATTTATATCTTCCATTTATAAAATTAATATTTCTCATGTCACAATGATCAAACATAGAAGCATGAACACATTGTTCATTACGATATTTTCTGTTAGTATGAAAACCAATAATTACAAAATCAGGCATATCAAATTTTAAATTATTACATTTAATTTTAATATCAAAATTAAATTATCTTATATCTGTAGAAACAGCTATCTCTAAAAATTGTCAATAATTAAAACTAATATTCGTTATTGGATTATTATAATGTTTTATAACATTTGCTGTATTTGCTTCATATTCAGCAATTGGCTTCACAATTTCTAGACTTTGAATAATAATATTTCCTGGATCAGCATAATCTTTATCGACTATTCCATCAGTTTTTTATAATTTGATACACAAAGGACAGTTATTATCAGATCAATTTCTATAGAATATTAACGCATAACCTACTTTAAAGGGATTTGTTTTATAATTTCTTGTTTTAACCCCTTAACATTTTATCCCAAGTATACTCGTTCACGTGTGACATTCTGCAGAACAGGTGAACTCATGGTCGGTGCTATGCAAGTACAGAAGATAGCGCTATTATAAGTAGCGCCTTTTCCGGGCCAGTGCTGTTGGTTGCTGCTGACACACAAACTATTTTATAATTGGTTGCTTCTTGTGCTATGGATGTACTGAAACCTTTTCCATAGGTTCCAAACTGTCAATTGTTATAAAAAATTCGCATGAACTGTTCACACCTAAATTTCTTTTCTTGCAACACCAAATAAAAAATGAATGGGTGCCTTAAGGGGTTAAACTTTTTGAAAGTATTTTATAGAACAATTTATTTGTTTTTGAATTGTAATTTTTTGCTAAGGGTTTTAATTCACACAATGAATAATTTTTTAATTTATAAATAATTGTTTTTTTTAAATAAATTTTTTTTGGACGTGACTTTGTAGTCAATTTAATTAAATCTGATTTGTTCTATATTATGAAAATCCTACATAGTAATTTTTTTACAAAATGGCTAATTTCTGTTATTGAAAATATATTGAAATAGTTTAACAATTTTTTTCACATCTTGTAAATTTACTACACAAATAGCTCTTGATGCCATTTTTTTTCATTTAACCAATCTTGTAATTGTTGTTAATTGTTTTATTCGCAATTTTATATTGCTATATTTACTACAAAATAGATTTTAATAAGAAAATTTAATTTAAAAAATTATTGTTTCTTATTTTTAAAATAATCTTTTTTTTATTTGTAAGTGCAAGTTTGATGTTTATGTGAATGTTTATATCTTGATTTAGGATGAGAATAAAATAAATATGTTTTGTTTCTTCGTATTGTTTACAATTTTTTTGTTTAAGCATTAACTGGGTCAATTATAATTTGTTGTAATTTTGTTGTTTAGTTTTTTTCGCAATAATTTTCAGATATATTTTTTCCACAATCACAAAGTACTTTTTCTTGAATTATTTTATTATTTGTATAATGTTCTCTTCTGTATTCACTAACACATGTCTTACATTTTTTTAAATATTTTTTTTTTAAACTTTTATGCCACTGAAAAACTTTTTTCTTAAAAACGTTTTTTTGAAAGGTTATCCATTTATTTAATTTTTAATATTAAAATGATTTAATAATAAATGTATTCAATGCTCAACAAGATAAATAACTCAATCGAGTTTATCAAACTAAATGAGGTAAAAATAAATTTAAAACATAATAAAAAATTTATTGATACAATATATGGTAAAAAAAATTCTTGTGTTTTTGGTGAAAATTTTAGAGTTATTTTAGTTGATATATAAGTAAAAATTATTGGAAACAAATATTTAAAAATTATAAATGAAAAAATGTTATTTTCTTTGTTATAAAGGTTTAGTAAAAACCCAAAAAGATCAATCAGTTCATATTATTGAATTTTATTTAGAATAGCTATATATTTGAATCTCATAAAATTAATATTTTTTTCATTAAACATTTTACCTTATTTCTTTGGTCTAGACATGTATAAAAAAGGCCGGAGATAACTCAAATTCAATTTTCAATCTTAATTACCAGAATCAATGCTTGTATGCATTTGCAGAATAATTTTTATAAAAAAAATTTGTATTATTTTTATTTAAAATGGCATTTTTTTTAAATTTTATTAATTATTTGATTGCAATTACTATTTTTAGTATAATTAAAAAACATTGAGTAATTCAATTGTTTCTTTAGATTTTTCACCATGGATTGCAGTAATTTCGATTGAAAATTGAATTTGGGTTATCTTCAGCATTTGTTACACTACTCATACATCCTTTAACTTTGTCATTCATTTAAGTTGATTATGAAATAAAGTTTGTTATGAAAAAACAGTAGCCCAACAATAGTTTTGAAATGTTTAAGCAATGTTGCAGTTGAGTTTATTTAGCAATTCGTTAGCTTATTTCATTGTTCAAGATAATTACAACAATAGTAAAAATATTTAGATAGGACAGAAATAAAAATTCAGTTAATATACACCTGATAAGAAATACTAGTTTTCAATTCATCAAATAAAGATTACAAGAACCAGGAGTATTACTGAAAACTGAGAAAAAGGCAACTCAAAAGACAAAAAAATAAAATGCAGTAAACGTTTAAGGAAAAAGAAAAATGTTCTAGTCGAAAACAAGTATGGCGCACATAAAATTGTACAAATAAAAAAAAAAAACTAATGTGAACAAGTACACGGAAAAAACTTGGAAACTGCATGACGTTTCGGGAGCTGGCAACTGAATTACTTTATAACTGGAGAGCATATCGCCAATGTAAATTTTTGTTTTTATTGGTCGAAATAATATTTGGTATTCAAATTAACCCTGGTTCACTGACAATTGTTTGAAATATGCAACAGCTTAAACTAAACATCAACCTGTCAACAAAGACTATGGAAATTGGGCATGTCTGTGGTAATAACGTAAAAACTTGGTACTCAAAATAGGCCTATTTAATTATCCGGGTAAAGACGCTACGAATATATTTCCGAATTTTATAATTGTAGATAGATAGATAGAGAGAGATGGATCGAGAGAGAGAGAGACACACACACACACACACACACTTGAATTATTGATTTTTTTTTACTTTCGATTTCGAACACCCGTACTACAGGACACTTAAAATTAGAGAAGTTAAATTGCATTGCGGTTTATTGTAACACATTCAAAATGGTGTCCGTATGCTATATTAGTTTTTTATATTAATTTACTTTGACAATTTTATACACATGTATGTTCAATTTTATTTTGTAGCCTGTCACGTCAGGAATATAATATGAAAAACATCTCCTTTAAAACTGCCGTATTGGTGAAAAATACTTCTAGGCCCCAAAATAAATGTACAACCCTGATAAACTAATAAAAACTATTTATTCTCTTAGCTGTCGTGATTGGCAGGCGTGAAAATGATCGCACCATTGAACGTAACAGGTCATTTACAACAATTCATCGGTAAACCTGATGAGCTCTGACATGGCGGAAGTAACGAGCAACCGCCAGTCAAATGTTCAGCTCTCCGCAAACACATATAGACGTTTCACACCTAGCCTGTCAAGGGATACATAATTGCTAGAGACCTGAAGAATTCGCGGATTCATTTTGCGACAGTCAAGAATTCAAAACACTTGTGTTTAGATAACTTCAGCCGTTGGTCCACACGGTGTTCGACACCTCTGGTAGAACGCTGGCCCAATCGTAACCTTCCACGGTGACAGCAGACAACCAATGCGCATTTGATATAGCCATATTTCTACACAAGACTGTAGAGTCTAGCCTGCAGGTCATTGAACTCGCGTAATTTTTCAGGTCTCTAATAATTGCTCCGTAATTTCGCGGAGTGTTGAAAATGTTATGTGGAACAGGGCTCGTGTCTGATTGCATGCAGCGTGCTGTGGAAGAGTTCCTATTGGGTGGGCTGCTAGTTGGTAAGCAAGCTGCCAGGCGCTGATTGGGGAACGTTGTTGGGGCCATGTAGCTGTCATGTGCGGATGGAGAAGGGGCTGTTTTACTCCTGCATTCTTAATTATCGTACAGATGTATCTTCTCGTAACGTGTGTTGCATCGTAAACCACGCCGGAGTCAGGCGGCCCGGTGTGCGCAAGACCACCTGGACGATCCACCTGCTGATGAATAAGCTTAGTTTGATTGCCCGCGTGTTGTATATCCCGCGGGCGCGCGCTAGTTAGCCGCACGTCTTATTCCAGGCTCGCGCTGCTCATTAGCCGCTAAGGGGTATCACTATGTAACCTCATGTATCTCTAATTAGAAAGAAGGCGAGCCGCTGTTGAGGCGTGTGGCCCGCAGCTAGCGTGGCGGCACGGGGCAGCTGGACCGGTTTGCTGGAGGATCCACGAGCCCTATTGACACGGGCTGTTAGAAGAGCCACGCGCCCGCCTCGGCCGCCAGATAACCCTGCGCGGGGCGTTCCACGTCAACGGGCGCCAGTCGCGCTCCTTCCTCTTGACCCTGGTCCCGGAGTAGTCAAGCACGGAATTCCTCTAAGGCTGGGTTCACAATCAAAATAACTACGCAAAGAGCAAATGATATAAAAGCAGAACATTCGCAGGACCAGAATTCTTGTGCGAAATTGATCACAATTGAATATTTATGTATTATGTTTAGCCAATGAAATTTTGAGATGAGTTTGACGTCATTTGGCAGTGTTGGTAAATAATGGATTTTCTTAACAGGTTGTGATATTGTGTTGAAATTTTACAGCGATTAAAAATATTTTGCATTTTTGCCTGTCTTTAAAATCTTTGTTTTTGCGATCGTAAATCTGTGAATAACCTCTGAAAATTTCTTCTAGCTAACTGTTACACGTTTAGTTTTCTCTCAAAATTAATATCTTGGGATGTTTCTTCGTTTCTGTAGCATTACTGTTCTTCTATTTTAAATAAACTACTTCCTTGTAAGTTTTAACTCTTCTCTGATTGGTTGTTGCTCCATGCACCTGCACAAGAAATGAAATATAACCTTTTCCTTTGTGTTGTCAGGAATAGTAATGCACACAACCTATTATGTGCAGTTGTGAATCAATCGGGTTGGAAAACATGGCGGTCAATTCTTATGCAGACGATCCATGTTCTGTACCTACCGTTATAATTTCAATTGTGAACTAAGCTTAAGAGTACGGAAGTGAAACAACCGCTTACATTGCGCGAGTAACGTAGCGGCACTGGCCAGAAACATGGCGTAACACCGGTCGCCAATCAGCGGCTGGTAACTTCCTCTCCAGTCAACAGGGAACCTCTCGCAGCATGCAAGAGGCAGGCGAACAAAATGCTTGCTGCCAGAGCTTCACAAAGCAAATCAGCGAATACCTACAACATTATCTGAACCAGGCTTATAGTTACGATTATACATCTGCCAACAGTGCGATAATTATGGCGTATTGGTATCGCGATTTTGTGATTTTTTTTTACATTTACTATGTAAATGTTTGCAGTTTCAATACTTCTATGACTGGAATCAGTACTTTGAATGTTCCTGCTGTTATAAGCTAGATTTGAAAACATGATTTTTGCGGCATCAACGAGGGCAATATTTGCGATGTGAGCATGAGTTTAATTTGCGACTTCAATCTTTCGTGTGTCAGCAAGAGCGATATTTTTAATGTCACTTACGATGTGAATGTATACTACATTTGCGACCCAGTCAGTCGATTTCAATACACGGTTGAAGTCATATATTTAACCGATTTTGATACAGTAGTAACATACAATGTTGACCAGAGTTCATGAGCCAAACACCGAGAGCTGACTCCTTATGCAAAATAAGGTGGGGGGTATACTGACCAATACTGTCGCGCAGGAGGCACGTGGCGTTGGAAATGAAAGTTTGAAATGCAGCAATGTAAAAATACCAGAATTACTTGAGATGGAGCAACAAAATCGGGGTTGTGTTTCAAGAATCGGTGATCGTAAATTATATTAAATGTGGCAGGCAAATAGCCTGCCTAGCGGTTGGGTCTAGTTTCCATCTGTCAGGCCAAATTAACAATCCAGGTACTTTGGCAGTCAGGTTACCGCGATTTGTAGTAGTCAGTACTTCTTGCCTTCTACAAAGGTGAAANAAAATGTGGCAGGCAAATAGCCCAAATAGCCTGCCTAGCGGTTGGGTCTAGTTTCCATCTGTCAGGCCAAATCAACAATCCAGGTACTTTGGCAGTCAGGTTACCGCGATTTGTAGTAGTCAGTACTTCTTGCCTTCTACAAAGGTGAAAATAGTTCGAGTTACGGTATGGTCACTTGGTTTGTTGCATGTGGGAAACGTGGTGGACGTTGCTGTTGGCCGGCAACTTTTATTTGACGCTCCTGTTATCCCCACCCTTGCATTGTGCTGCTGCTCCGTCTTCACCTCATTTCACCCTCACTCGCGCTTGAGGCCTAGCTGTTGAGCAGTGACCGAAACCTCACAATTTTCACTTTGGCGGACCGAGTTTAAGAATCCTACGTCACAGAGTGCACTGAGAAAAATACAGTATATGGTTGTAAGAACCATATAGACTGTTAAAATAGGAACATTAATCTAATCAGTTTGTATGTATTNAAAAATACAGTATATGGTTGTAAGAACCATATAGACTGTTAAAATAGGAACATTCATCTAATCAGTTTGTATGTATTGTACCAATATTGCTAACTTATATAGTAATATCAACTGAAATGTATGTTGCATTCCTCTCTGTGATTGCATTCCCTATTGTACACATGATTGCTACCGCAGAACNTACTTTGGCAGTCAGGTTACCGCGATTTGTAGTAGTCAGTACTTCTTGCCTTCTACAAAGGTGAAAATAGTTCGATTTACAGTATGGTCACTTGGTTTGTTGCATGTGGGAAACGTGGTGGACGTTGCTGTTGGCCGGAAACTTTTATTTGACGCTCCTGTTATCCCCACCCTTGCGTTGTGCTGCTGCTCCGTCTTCGCCTCATTTCACCCTCACTCGCGCTTGAGGCCTAGCTGTTGTCGTCACTGGCTTTGGAGTGTTAAAAGTGAAACCGGGACCGAGTTTAAGAATCCTACGTCACAGAGTGCACTGAGCAAAATACAGTATATGGTTGTAAGAACCATATAGACTGTTAAAATAGGAACATTAATCTAATCAGTTTGTATGTATTGTACCAATATTGCTAACTTATATAGTGATATCAACTGAAATGTATGTTGCATTCCTCTCTGTGATTGCATTCCCTATTGTACACATGATTGCTACCGCAGAACNATATCAACTGAAATGTATGTTGCATTCCTCTCTGTGATTGCATTCCCTATTGTACACATGATTGCTACCGCAGAACAGTGCGTTCCAACTACAAAACAGATGGTACCTGTGCGATAGCAACTTCAAAAATGTTTGAATTTTTCCAGTATTGTAATAACCTAAAATAACGTTTTATTGCTGGTACTGAAAAGCTCTGTAATAGTGATTGAAGGTTGCCAGCAACAGAAATTCATGTTAGGTTATTACAATACTGATTGCTGTGGGAACAATCCAAACATTGTCGGAGTTTTTCTGTTGTAGGAACAATCTGTTGTGTAGTAGGAACGCAGTGTTCTGTTGTAAAGACCATAGTGTAGTAGCAAATACAACCACAGAGAGAGATACAACAAACTGTTCAGTTGGTATTACTATATATAGTAACCACATTTAGATGGTACCTACAAACCAGCAGATGGCTGTCGCTATTTTAACAGTATAATTGTTTCACAGAACAATTTTTTTTCTCGGTGCAAAGATATAGAGGTACAACAGCTGCTTATACCGTGAAATGCAGCCGCACGCACCGCCAAAATGGCGTAACTAGCCAGCAATGTATCGGGACGCCGTTCGCCAATCAGCGCCTGGTACCCGACTGGCGAGCCAAGATCCTAGCCAATAATGAATGTTTCGCAGCACCCGGTATCCAACCAGAAACGAGACCCGTTACCGGAGTTTCCCGGAGCCAATCAGAGAATGGACACACCACTTCGTCTCCGCGTACTCACCTACCCCCGTGGCTCCGTGTTGACGAGTCCTTGTTGTGTGGCACGCCCCCGGCGCGCTATGGCAGTAACTGAGGACTCAATCATTCCAATCGCCGGTGCTGTTTTGTTTATTAACTTTGGTGGGCCTGGTGATGTTTAGTGCCGCCAATAAATGTTGCGGCCGGCCTTTTACAACCGGACACGGCGTATCAGCACCTCTAGCCCGCGGAGCGGCTTGTTACGTGGGAGCGAGAAGTTGTTCTACTCGACACACTGCGCCACTCCACAGCCGCTTCTCATCAACGAGGTGATCCCTTCAGGGCGGGGGGAGGTACAGCACTCGGAGGGAACTTTGTCCTGCCATTGGGTAATAATTAATTAGGTCCTGGCTGCGGAGAGCTAACCCTTCACACCCGGCCATTTCTAAGGGCCCGCCCTAGTTGGCATACGGGTTTCATTGTAAGCGAGTGCGTCTATCCTAATTTCAATGTAAACAATATTTCAGGGCAGAAAGTAGGTTAATATTTAGTCACTAATTCATAAACGTTTTATTGAAACATAAATGTGGCCGTTCCGAAGCGTCAAAATCAGCAAATGTAGCCGTAAGAAGCCCTCTGCTTACGGCATGTATTCTTCCGTAAAACAATGTGTTAAACAGTAGCGACAATGATGTATCTTTTCTGGACAGATTTCTGTACTAAAACCCTATAATTGCCGCTTTAAATTCCGAGGAAACAGAACACACGTGAATCTT
This sequence comes from Clitarchus hookeri, assembly GCA_002778355.1. Classification (NCBI taxonomy): domain Eukaryota; kingdom Metazoa; phylum Arthropoda; class Insecta; order Phasmatodea; family Phasmatidae; genus Clitarchus; species Clitarchus hookeri. Next base: position 109,301 of record NQII01006562.1, read on the forward strand.
GTTTATGCTATTTTCCATCTCCGTCGGACGTGACCTTGAAACTTTCAAAAATCTTACTAAGGATTATATGTAATTTTATTTAATCGCAAGCTCAGTATGCAAGTAATGGTCGCTAAGCAGCACAAAACTCGAGTCCCAGGTTATTCCAACATTTGTTCCCCTACCTTCCCGAAGGCAGATAGGGAAAGGAAGCTGAAATACACGGAATTATAATTATTCCGATGAAAACCCTATTCCGGGTGAATGCAGCTTGTGTAGGTCTTATTTAGATGTAGCTTCGAAAGCCATAAAAATCACGTATTATTCCAAAAAAAGTGTTGCACGAAACTAATGCGGATGGTTAGGGAAAAGGCAAAGCCCCCTCCCCTTCTTCGCAGGACGATACAACCTGATATATGTGCAGTTGTGATTTATGTGTTCAATCCCGCGACCCTCCGTACTGTTGTACCAGCCCATCGCTGGCCGTGGCGTGACGTCTCGTCCAGCAGCAACTGCCCTGAGAGAAATGTTTGCTCCAGTCAACCAAATACACGTTTGTATAGGGTCAGAAATATATTTAGTTTGCCGCAACGAAATACTTTGTTGAGTAAACAAAACTTAAAAAGCAACAAAATAAATTTCGTCCTGCTAACAAAATATACGCATCAATAAACGAAATCTCTGTGTTGCGCCCCCCCANAAAACTTAGAAAGCAACAAAATAAATTTCGTCCTGCTAACAAAATATACGCATCAATAAACGAAATCTCTGTGTTGCGCCCCCCCAAAAAAATTACACTGCCAAAAAAAGATTTATTTTATTAAACCGTTTATTTTTGTTTGGCCACTAATTTAAATAAATGCCTTCGTTTGAAAATATAGATTGAATGTTTGTTTCTCATTTTTATGACAGTTAGTATAGTAATCAGTAGGGCCAGTGACTTTTCGCGTAAAAATCGGAGCACACAGTAGACTTCAATACTATATACACACCTCAGCTGTTGTTAAACCTCCATTGGCTGTTGGTGCCGTGACCGTCTTTGACCAAGCCACTCAGGACTAAGTTACTCCGACACTAAACCTTCGTGATTCGTGTGCAAACTGTTAACACGGGCCAGAACATGTTTTAGCCAATCAAAGAAGCTGGACGACCCTGCAGTGTTTTGGACTTTATCTTGTCTCGAAATCTTTTCGTGAAATATCACTGCCCCTAGTAATCAGTGTTTGTTAGTGCACTTATTGATGCTTAATAATGCGTAATAAAAAGTTCAACAGGAACTTAAAAATTAAAACTTTGTAACTTGAAATATTTATCTACGTACGTCCAGTATTTGAACTGCGTCTATGTACAACATTCCTAATTCATCGGTAGTAAAATTAGCTGAGGATCCTAGCGAGTAATACTCGGACGCAAAAAAAAAATTGGATCGAATATCAGTCATGCCTTAGATTACTTTTTATTTTAATCGAAAGTGCCTAATGTACGTACAGTTAAACAAATATTTAGTTGCGACCAAACCAAATCTTACTGTAAGGGGAAACCGAGTAAAAAACGAAAATAGTATTTAGTTTCAAAAACAACGTATTTCACTGCCCACACACGAACAATTAATTTGGTTGCGTCAAACAAACTTCGCTCGATCCAACAAAACATCTTTCGCGGTGTGCCTGTCCAGTCCTTGTAATTAACTTATCACGATAATCCGCTATTCCACTAGAANAACAAAACATCTTTCGCGGTGTGCCTGTCCAGTCCTTGTAATTAACTTATCACGATAATCCGCTATTCCACTAGAAGAAGAAAAAATCGAGGCGTCACCGTGCTGGGGTCACGCCGTGCATTTTGCGTGGATAAGTTTGCGAGAAATGCATATTTTGTTCGGGATGTGGGGAATAAAATGAAAGTAACGAAATAAATATTTAGCTCTTATGGACTAAACGGACAGGTATGGACGAGATTTACCTCCCGGTACAGTGTTTTGGACTGTATCTTGTCTCGAAATCTTTTCGCGAAATATCTCTGCCCCTACTTATTGTACCTTGATATTTTATTCTAACGCCCTCCAAACTGAACCAATAAAAAGTATGCAATAGCATGGCGTTGCCAATCATACTCATAGCGCAATTTCAGAGCATCGAGTGACATACATATCAGTGAGTCAGTGAGTGCGTTTATATAAAAATTCCTAGTTCGAGAGCACACTTACCTCTACGTCACCGAACACGAAATATCTGAGATATTGTTCCAGAAAAACTTACCGTACCAACTACTCTTTCTGTTTGGCAACCGGTCAAGTTCAAATCTATACAGAATGTTCATCAACAACGGTGTATTTGCGAGGCCGAGTTTATCGACTCTTATGACGGCAATAACCAACTCATCTTCAGTTATCAGACAGCGTGTATTGAAGAACGAGGAAAAAACAAGAAAGCGTAGGTTGTAATTCTTATTGCCGTTATAAAGTTGTTCTTTAATTTATTTGGTCATATTAAGCATAGTGATTAATTAAGAAACTTACATGTGTGGGCGTTGTGAAGTCGTTAATTTNTAGTTTATTTGGTCATATTAAGCATAGTGATTAATTAAGAAACTTACATGTGTGGGCGTTGTGAAGTCGTTAATTTGACGGAGGCTTTGTTTATTTCTATAAAAATAGTTCCTAGGTTTTTTTCTTAATTAATTTATAGCGGTGTTAAGTTTNGACGGAGGCTTTGTTTATTTCTATAAAAATAGTTCCTAGGTTTTTTTCTTAATTAATTTATAGCGGTGTTAAGTTTTCTTTATTGCCCTTGATTTTAAGCCTTAAGGCTAACCGAGAAGATGTCGGGAGTTTTGGGTGGTTCAGTTCAGCTAAAACCATCGTTTTACTATTTATGTTGGTGGCCGTGCTTCACTTTTAAGTGGAAGAACTANGTGGTTCAGTTCAGCTAAAACCATCGTTTTACTATTTATGTTGGTGGCCGTGCTTCACTTTTAAGTGGAAGAACTTATTATATAGGCTATTTGCGATAAATATGATATTTTTAAGCCCTCCTAAAGACCTAGAATAACCTTTGTGGGCATAAAATGTACACACTGTGTTTATTACTCACATGGCAGTTTTTATATTAACAATTGGCGAAATGGTAAAGATAAGCTGAAAATAACTTTAAATGGAGAGAATTGGGCGGCTCTTAACATATAAGTCTTGAGAGCCGGTGAGGTTGAAACGAGGTGAGTATGGAGCAGCGCCGGAGTGCAAGGGTGGGGGAAACGGTATATCGCCGAGAAAACTCACCGACCAGCAGCATCGTCCGCCACGATTACCACATGCAAAATCCGGGAGCGACCCCACCGGGAATCGAACCAGGTTCACTTAGGTGGGAGGCGAGTAGTCTAGCCACTACACCAACGCGGCCCTTTGAGCACGGTCTTTAAAAGTACTCATTTTAACGTGAAAAACCTATACACCCACAAAGCCGTGGCGCTTACTTATTACACTGACTTAAACTGACACGCGCATCAGCAATCGGTGCCAGTCGAGCGAAACAAATCCAAACTCAGAACTTGGAAACTTCGCCTTACTTGCAGCCCAGCACTCGCGTTTCGTAACTTTAGTCATGTTCTCAACCGGGCCACAGAACTCGTCAGAATACAAACTTAGAACGGTCTGTTATACCGTGAACTGCAGCCAATTTACGGTTACATCTCACTTTTCTGTGGCCCTGCTAAAGTTCTACTTCGAGGTTATTCCTGCGCCTTATGCAAGCAAAGCTTAACCAAGTCTAGAAAATTACAGCAAAGTCACAACGAACTGTATTCGTGCGCACTCAGTGTAAAAATATTTTACATAAGAACTTTATCTTACTAGACAATACCAACCCACTTATGGTTTACTTGTTTATATTCATATTAATTATAAATTAAATGTTTTAACTTATTGATAAAATATAAGAAAAATTACAATTTAATGAAAAATAAGGTACTTTTATTTTGTGTGTGTGTGTGTGTGTGTGTGTGTGTGTGGAGGTTAGTAACCCGAAGGTTGGTTGGAACCAAGGACTCAATGCGGGAATGGAGGTCGCGTCGCGAGCAAGACTACTAGGCAGGACGATACTGCAATGATTTACCATTGCCTTCCGCGGAATGGATGAGATGAAGCGATATGAGGATGGAGCAGCGCCGGTATGCAAGAC